>JACEIK010000971.1:160712-176359 GCA_018107945.1 Datura stramonium | reverse complement strand
AAGTAACCCCAAGTCAACCCATGGTCTATCATAACACTGGTAATATAAGTAATATCATATCATAAGCTTTAAAATAATAAAATAAAATATTTATGGAGAAGAACTAAATCATAAAGTTTTAATACATCTAAAAACAAAATTGATAATCTGGATTTGTGTCTATGTCTGAAAGATATCTATATGATGAGTTGTTGGGACATGCCCCCAGCTAACTCTAAGTCTAAATGAAAGAAATATAACTAAAGAGAAATAATCATCGTCCTCGAAAGGCTGAGGACTCACCACTGGTGCACCTGAAAACTCCTGGAAGGGATCTGCTAACGGTGTTGAGATTGAGAACCTACAGCTATATCATAAAATAATACAACATAGAAGGTATGCGTCAGTACTTTGAATGTACTGAGTAAGTAGGAGAAACCAAACATGGAGAATAGAAATAACTGAATTGTAAAGACATGTAATGACCAACTGAAATGTTGAAATTGAATAAACTGCAATATACTGAGATGGTCAAAATGAACTTATTTGATGGTCAAAGACATGCCCTAAATTTGAGATATTAATCTGAAATACTGTACTGAACTTATCTGAACTGGGTAATCTGAAACTATTTTGAACTGAGCTAATCTGATACTAAACTGAACTGACTAGTAGGAGAGTCTATAACGGCATATAACCACGTGAGCTAGACGTAGAGTCTGATATATACACCCCATCGGTAGGACTCAATATACCTTGAAGAGGTATAAAGGCATGAACTGGGTGATCACAAGTCTGGGGCCATAAGGCCAATAAAAAAAACCACGGTGGCAATGTAGTTCTGGGAACCTGGGTGCGTTGAAACCCTGGTCCGCTCGGTGCTAAGTCCTACTCCCACTGGATGGTCCTACACTAACTACTAACCTGATAGCTCGAAACTGGGGCTTGAGATTAAGTCAGGAATACCTATCTGGAAGTACCTTAAGAGTCTTATCAGATTGAATTTTGTAACTGGTATTGTAAGACTGGTCAGAGCTGCTTATATAAAAGCATCTTAATCGTCTGAAAAACAAACTGTAATCTGAAGTTGGGGTCCTAAGGCTGGTTAGAGCTGCTTATCTAGAAGTTTCATGACCGCCTAAAGAACTACTAAAATCTAATAACTAAGTCTAATACTGATAACTGGGAGGCACCACTGACACATCAAGAATTAACTATAGTCAAACTAATCAGCTGACATTTCTGGACAACACTAAGTGTAATAATCTAACTTAGACTGGACATGTATATATCTTACTAAAATTTCCACATGCACTAATAATATGGGGATCTCAAATCTGATAGAATCAAGCTACAGGAAAACTAGTCCAACACGCGAGATTCTAAATTCTACTGAACTAAGAACTGGAGCTGAATCATTCCACTAGATACAATTTTCACAATTTTTTAGAAATAGGAAATAATAAATCAGTTAAAATTATGAGAAATACTTCACTTGAAATCTCAAGAAATTAGACTGACAATTTTTCTACATTTTGAATCCACAGGGCTGAACTGATAGAGAAAATAGGGAAGATTTTGGGGACACAAGGGAAGAACTATTCCCTTGTTGAATTTTCACATACCTGGATAAGAAATACCTAAAGAAGAAAGTTTGCATCTCTGCAACTGACAAGGAACCCTAGTTCTTGCTTGAGAGGAAAAGTCTAAGTTTCTACAATCGATATTCTGAGAGTTTACGTGGGGAATGAGGGGGGAAACCGTTCAAACACTCTAATATTCTCTGAAATTATACTTAAAACGATGTAGTTTAGGGACAAAATAGGTGGGAAATTAAAAAAATCCCTGGAACAAAAATCTGAAAACTAGCCGAAAGGGAACCAACAGGTCACTCAATGAGTCGTTTGTTGAGACCACGACTCATTGGGACCTCTCGTTGGTCCTACTGCCTGGGGGATGGTAACATTGGTTCTGGCAACGGGGAACACCATGACTCATTGGTTCCTCTTGTGGTTACTAGGCGAGGAAACCTGGAAAGCTTGACAACAGGTGACACAACAACTCGTTGGTTGACCCAACGAATCGTTGTGTCCAGTCGTTACTTTCACTGGACAATTTCTAAAAGTTCTCAAAGTTGACACCACGGGTGGTGACAACGACTCGTTGTGGGAAACAACGGGTCGTTGTTTCCACTCATCATCACTGGAATAGGTTTCTGGGGTTCTCACTAAATGACTCATATAATGGATCGTTGTTTCTGACAACGACTCATTGGTTGAGTCGTGGGGTCCTGGAAAGTATTTCTGCACTAGGGAAACAACGAGTGACAGGATGACTCGTTGTTTCTCACAATGGGTCATTCCTTGTCTCGTGGGTTCCCGAGAGGCCAAACACTGCTGACCACGACTGACACAATGAGTCATTGAAGCTGACCACGACTCGTTGTCTCAGTTGTTCTGAGGCATTTTTCTAATTTTCTTTTGGATTTTTCTTGCAAGGTCTAAGTCTGATCTAGGAAAGCTCTGGGATATTACAGGAATTGACTCAAATAAGTTTAATTTAAAGGCTAATTGCAAGAGGTCTTTACACCTTTTAGCACAATTTAGGAAAGAAAATATTTTGATTTAATTTTCACTACTCTTAAATCAATTAATTGACATAACCTTACGGAGTGTTAATTAATTATTTATCTCTTAGTGAGCAAAATATAATTGTTTTAGTAATAAGAAATTATTCTTTAGAAAAATATTTGTGGAGACTGAGATTTTATAATAACATTATCAAGTGAATTCAATAATTTTCAACTCCTTTTAAATATAAATCTATCGGAAATGATTTGTTTTAATTTAAGTAATTTATAAATCTAGACTCAATTTTCATCAATTTGATTCTCTCAAATAGTAGTTAAATATTACCAATCTGTAACATTGATTTTCCAATCTCTGCGGGGACAATATTATAAACTATACTAGAATTTGACAGTGTGTGAGTAGAAATACTATACATATTGGCCTCGCCAATATGCTTCTCGATATAAGCATCAACTTTTCCCTTTTTCCTACTAATGTGGGACAAAGTTCCTTTTATAAAGGAACCTAAAGGAATTTTTTCAATCTTCCCTCCAATTTATTTTTCCTCTATTTTTCAATTCACACCCAACACTTAACTCCAACATTCACAACATTGTCTGCAGAATTAGTCGCCTTGCAGAACCAGATGAACACTCATTTCGGCAATATGAGTATAGGTCAATCCCAAGCCCAAGTTAATGTAGTGCAATAGGTTCAGACTTGGTGTGAAATTTGCGGCGGGATCCAGAATCAATTAATTTTGTAGGTTATGCACAGAGAGATGGAAATCAAGACTTTAGTAACACCTACAATATGAATTGGAAAAATCACCCAACTTCTCATGAAGTGGGAACCAAAATCAGTATAGAAATGAAAAGATGAATCAGTAGAATTACTAACAGCAGTCACAAGGGAACCAGGCAAAGAAGCACTATCAAGGAGATGCTGAAGAAGATTATGGCTGACCAGGCAAAGATGACTGCATACATAAAGAACCAAGAGTTTGTGGTGAGAAGTCTTGAAAGGCAAATGGGTCAAATAGCAGAAGCGTATAATACAAGGCCTACCTAGTGATACAAACCCGAATCCTAAGCAGGTGAATGCAGTAACTACCCATAGTGGCAGGGAGCTAGAGGTGCTTCTCCTAAGGAAAGTAGTGCAAAAAAATATGAAAGTTGATAAAGAGCAAGATAAGCCAGGGGAAGAGGTAGAGATTCAAGAGGAACTTCCCAATGTAAAGCCACCACATCCTATCCCACAAAAATTCAAGAAGCAAAATGAAGAAGCTAGTTTTAAGAAGTTCCTTAATTTACTCAAGTAGGTGCACATTAATATTCTTCTTATTGACATGTTACAGGGTGTTCCAAAATATGCTAAGTACGTCAAGGACATTATGGAAAACAAGAATCGGTTGACAGAGTATGCTACAGTTGCACTTACTGAGGAGTGCACTTCGAGGATTCGAAATAGGTTACCAACCAAGTTGAAAGATTCGGGAAGCTTAACCATTAAGATTTTTATTAGGAAGAAAATCATAGCTCACACTTTATGTGACCTTGGTGCCATCTTCTATCTTAAAGAAGATAGGGTTAGAAAGTCCATGCCCTACTACTATTATTCTCCAGTTGGCAGATAGGTATTTGGAAAGGCCTGATGGTATCATTGAGGATGCCTTGGTGCAAGTTGGGTCTCTTATCTTCCTGGTAGACTTTGTCACACTAGACTTTGAGCCTAATTTGAAAGTTCTATTTATTTTGGGACTTTTTTTTACTACAGGACGTGCGTTAATTGATGTAGTTGCTGGACAACTAACTATGAGGGTGCATAACAAGGTGGAGGTCTATGATGTGTACAAGGTAATAATGTTTCCAACTATCTAAGAGGAGTTTTCCATTATTATACTGACAGATATTGAATCAGAGTTTCCTCTCATCTCATCCAGAGATCCACTAGAGAGAGCACTTATGGGATATGATATCTTTGGTGATGTTGATGCTCAGTAGATGGTTCAGACATTAGATGTAGCAAGCATATTCATCCGTAGAGGCAACTTTGAGCCTCTTAATAGACTACTTAGGCCCGCTCCCAAGCCGTCCATTGAGGAAGCTCCCAAGATAGAGCTGAAAGCATTATCTTCCCACCTTAAGTATGCATTTTTGGGGAAGGATGACATATTACTGGTTATTCTTGCTGCATGGTTGTCTGATGTGCAGGTCAAGAAAGTGTAATACCCCGGAAGTGCTTAAGACTAGACTCAAAATTTGGAATGTGATCACCAAAAAAATGGGAAAAATCACCTTAGAAAGACTCGTGGTACGAGTCGTGGGGAGAAGTAATGAGTCGTAGGATCGCTCATGGTTAGCATTTTGCTGAAGAAAGGTTAATAGCAATGAGTCCAGTAACGAATCATGGGTCCTAGTAATGGTTCATGGGTTGGAGTCGTCGTTTGGTTCTAGACTCTCAAGATGGAAGGGTACCAGTCATGACACAATTCGTTGTGAAGATCCATTACTCGTGGTAAGGACTCGTTGGTTGGATCTAGGGTGACAGAGTTGGAAGGTACAGGTTAAGGTATGACCCGTTGTGAGGAACAACAAGTTGTTACTCACATCCGTAGGAAGGAGCAGGAAACTTCCCAGATATGGTAATCGATGGGTCCAACGACCCGTGGGATGGTGGTATGAGTCATTGTGTGACCCATGAAAAACTTCAGAAACTCAGGGATGAAGTAGCGGCAACAACGGAAGGAACCCATGAGTCGTGGTATCGGGGTACGAATCGTGGTGTGGGTCATTACTTCGGCGGTAAGCAATTTTTCTGCGAACTTAGTAAGGGAAATTCTGTAATTCCTAAGCTTCTAAGCCATAAACTAAACTATTTTAAGCTCAATTATGAGGATTTTAAGAGGTTTTATCCTATTCTGACCTATCCCCTCCCCATGCATGCAAGTTTAGAGAATCCCAAAGGAGATCAAGTCTAATATTCTTTAAACTCTTCCCTAAATCTCTTGGGCTTTCAAGGAAGGGTGTAGAATCAGTTTACCCAGGTATGTAGGATCATGAATGAGAGTTTCCCTTTACTCTCATTCCCAAATCTCATTTCAAGTTCATGAATTCAAGTGTATGATTCTATGGGGTCTCAACCCAATTTATGAAATTCTCTATGTTTAATTCATGGGTCAATTCCCTTCATGTTTCAAATGATGTTTTAAGATTCATGGGTAGGTTTTATACCTATTTTGATTACAATTCATGATTTTAAAGAACATGATGCCCAATTATGCAAGTTTCAAGAAAAGTCGAGTTTATGATTTATGCTTTCAAGTATGATGAAATATCTAGCATGTACGAATATTTACAAATTACCTATGAATATATTTATGATTTTACTTATGATGTTTATTTCATGCAAGCATGATGTTAAGATTTGGGCAATCTCACTCAAGTTAAGCAAGATTTCATGATTTAGCTAAGGCTAATAAGTTCAGTTATCTCAAATTTTGGAGTCAAGACTCCCCATATGATAAGTTTAAGTTATGTTTTGATATATGATTATATGAGCATTATATATGTTTTGGGAGTAGTATTTAGCACCGAGTAGGCTAGGGGTTTCAAGGTTCCCCAGTCTCATAAACTACGCGCCAACATAGGTATAATTTGGGGCCTCTCAAGAGAGCATTTTTTCATCCCAAGGGCACACCGTGATATCACACCTTACTTAATCCTTCACCCTGGGAAGGCTTAGGATGGCCCTCCTCTACGTGGGTAAGATGTGGGATCATCATGCCCTCATACATGGTGGTTGTCGGTTAAGAAGAGTCTCCCATTGTTTCTCATGATTTTGGTAATGCATATTCTATAAGATATTATATCATAGTTTCCGCATGTTTGATCTAAGGATCAGTTTATAAGTTTACCTATGATTTTAGATATGGAAAGGCATATGCACTTTTAGTATATGTCTACTCATGTTTTCTGATATCAGTATACAACCTTTACTCTCAAAATCTTATGATGTTATGATTTAAGATATACATGATTTCAGTTTTACTTATTTAACCTATTTTACTTACCTTGCATATTTAGTACATTCCAAGTACTGAACGCATACTCTATGTTGTATCATTTCATGATACAGGCTCAGACATTCAGACTCAGTCTCACCGCTAGCCAGTCTCTAGAGTTTATCCTAGACAATGTTGGTAAGTCCTCATCCTTCGAGGACCTTCAGTTAGTTGAGTTGTTGTCATTTTCTGTTTCAGACTTCTAGTGAGCTAGTTTGGGGTGTTGTCCCATCAACTCGTCAGCATGTTAGAGACTTTTCAAACATAAAGTTGTATATTCAGCTTCGGATTCAGTGTTTTGGTATTTCCATTGGATAGATTTTTTATTATTCAGACTTTTGCTATTTCAAAATTTAGCTTTCCGCTTCATGTATGTTAAGCTTTAGTTTTCATGTTCATGTCATGGGTCAACATGAAGTCATTTATGGTTCTAGGTTTCGTGTCTAGATCCAAATCTATATTCGGGTCATGACAGAAAGCTTTGATAGTTCTGAAAAGGCGAAAGAAAGCAATCGGTCAACAAATGTCTAATATTCATGGGATCAGCCCCACTTTTTAAATGCATTAAATCTTCATGGAGGAAGGGTGTAAGCCGAGCGTTCAGCACCAATGAAGGCTAAATTCAGTGATGAAAGATGTGGTATGGAAGGAGGTGATCAAATGGCTTGATGCAGGTATTATGTACCCAATCTCATAGTAAATCGGTTAGCCCAATACAATGTGTTCCAAAGATAAGAGGATGACAGTCATCACAAATGAGAAGAATGAGCTAATACTTACACGTACAGTTATTGGGTGGCGAATTTGCATGGATTACAGGAAATTAAATGAATCCACTCGTAAGGATCATTATCCCATTTCCTTTATTGATCAAGTGTTAGACAGACTGGCTGGTCAAGAATATTTTTGTTTCTTGGATGGATATTCAAGCTACAACTAGATAGCCATTGCATCGAAAGATCAGGAGAAGATGATATTCACATGTTTGTATGGTACTTATGCTTTCAAGTGTATGGTGTTTGGACTCTGTAACACATCAATCACTTTTTAGATATGCAAGATGGTCATATTTTCTAACATGGTGGAGAATATCGTCGAGGTATTTATTGATAATTTTTTAGTTTTTGGTAACTCTTTTGAGGCTTATCTGCGAATCTTGATAGGGTGTTAGTCCGGTGTGAAGAGACAAATCTAGTTCTCAATTGGGAGAAGTATCACTTTTTTATCAAGGAAGGCGTTGTCATTGGTCATAAGGTATCACGAAAAGGTCTTAAGATGTATAGAGCCAAGGTGGAGGTGATTGAGAAGTTGCCCCTACCAGTATCAGTGAAAGGTGTTTGTAGTTTTCTTAGACACGCAGGCTTCTAAAATGGTTCATCAAAGATTTCTACAAGATTTTCAGACCCATGTGCAAACTTATAGAGAGAGAGGTGAAATTTGATTTTCACGGTGAATGTGTAAAAGGGTTTGAGGAACAGAAGAAAAGGTTAGTAGAAGCTCCAATATTGGTTTCATCTGACTAGGAGTTGAACTTTGAGCTAATGTATGTGTAACGACCCGTATGTTGCTACGAGAGGAATGGACTTAGAACACTCAAAAAAGGGCTAGAGCTAAATAGAAAATGTTGTGAAATGAGCTAAGTGTAAAACTGATGATTTTTGAGGAGCTATTGGTTCGGAGGACCGCTACGGTAGTAGATTTTAGTCTTATCTTATTGGGACTAAGGTGACTGTGTATATGGATCATGTTGTTATCCATTATTTATTCAACATGAAAGATATGAAGCCAAGGCTCATAAGGTGGATTCTTCTGCTCCTAGAATTTGATCTTGAGATTAAGAATAGAAAGGAAATAAAAAATCAGGTTGCGGACAATTTGTCGAGACTTGAGAGTTAGTCTCATGTTATAAAAGACAGTCAAATTCGTGAGGAGTTCCCTGATGAAAAACTCCTTACTTTGAAGGTTATGGAGTTGCCATGGTAAGCTGACATTGTTAATTTGCTAGTGAGCGTGGTGTACCCTCCTGAGGCAAAGACCCAATACAAGAAGAAAATCTATCATGATTCCCATTTTTACTTATGGGATGAGTCTTATATGTTCAATCAAGGTCCGGATCAAGTGATTCGAAGATGTATTCCAGAAAGTGAAGTGAAGTGGATTCTTGAGAGATGTCATTCATCTCCATATGATGGACATCATGGAGGAGAAAGAACGACAAAGAAGGTGTTGCAATCCGACTTCTTTTGGTCCACTTTTTTAAAGGATGCTCTAGCATATGTGAATGGTTGTGATCAATGTCAAAGATGGGAGAAATTTCAAGGAAACATGAGATATCGTTGAATAATATTCTGGAGATAGAGATCTATGGTGTATGTGAAATTGACTTTATGGGTCCCTTTCCACCATCCTTTGAAAACGAGTACATTCTTGTTGCGGTAGATTATGTGCCAAAATGGGTAAGAAGTCGTAGCTCTTCCCACCAATGATGCCAAGATGGTGCTGAAGTTCATGAAAAAGAATATATTCACAAGATTTGGGACCCCAAAGGCGATAATAAATGACCTAGGGACTAACTTCATTAACAACTAGTTCAAGAGTTTATTAGATAAGTATGGGGTAAGACACAAGTGGAGGTATTTAATCGTGAGGTGAAGCAGATTCTTTAAAAGACGGTGAATACGCAGTGAAAAGATTAGGCTATCAAGATAGATGATGCATTGTGGGCATACAAAACTGTAGCAGCTATCGGGACTTCAATGTATCGGTTAATGTATGGTAAAGCTTGTCATCTCCCCATTGAGCTAGAACACCAAGCATAATGAACACCAAAAATCTCAATCTTGATTTGGAGTTAATGGGGTAGAAATAAATACTGGAACTAAATGAGCTTGAAGAATTTCGGTTGCATGTATATGAGAATGCTAAACTCATCAAGGAGAAAATGGGGAGTTGGCACAAGCACATTCTGCCTCGCTCGTTTGAATCGGGCCAAAAGGTGCTCTTATTTAATTCGAGGTTGAATCTTTTTCTCTAAAAGCTATAACCTAAGTGATCCGATCCATTTGAAGTCATGAGAATGACTCCACATAGGGATGTCGAGCTGTGAAGGAAAGATAAGACCACTACATTCTTGGTAAATGGTTAGCAGGTGAAGCACTATTAGGATGAGGACATAGATAGGCAAAAAACCTTAACTGCCTTATCGGATGATTAAAATAAGGTTTGTCGTGACGTGATGTTAAATCAGGCACTACTGGGGAGGCAACACATAAATATCATGTCACAACTATTAATAAGGCGTTTGGTGGGAGGCAATCCAATTTTATAAAATAATTTATTATTTTTCTTAGGGATATATAGGTGATTGGGGCTTGATACACGTGACGAAGGAATAAAAAAACTTTTTTCGGTAAATTGGTGCATTGCCTGGCGCATCGCGCCAAAATGGAAACATAGGGAAAGAAATTTGGTAGTTAGATGCACTGGCTGGTGCGCTGTGCCACAGTCCTGACTTTAGAAAAAAATATTATGTAGGGTGGTGCACTTTCTGGCCCCCCACACCATTAAGTCGAACTTCAAAAAAAATTCAAACTGTGTAATGCGCTAGCAGTGAATAGGGAAAATATTTTATTAGGTCCAAGGGTCTACTCAACCCAAGGACCCTAAATTAAAATAAACCCCTACAAAATCTTAAAATTAATCTTCCCCGTTCCTTCCCAAAGTCGTAAGTCCCCTCTCTCTCTAATCTCTCACTTCTCCTTCTTCTTCTTCTCCATTCCTCTTCTCCAAGCTTGGTAGTTCTAGATTCTACAACACAAGGTAAGTAATTATTCTCCATTCAATCATCTTATGTCATAGTTCTCTCATTCTCTTTCATTTCCTCTTCTCCTCCACATAACCTAATGTTCCACCATTGTCGGGAAAACCCATGAACTTGAAGAAAGTGAGTATGTTATGACTTTAAATTCATGGGTATGTCAAAAAAATAGCATATCAGTGTTATTCTTGAGTCACTTATGATTTTGAAGTTATGGATTTGTGGGTGAAATTTCAAGTGAGGCTCGGGTGAAAATTCATAAAATTGCTAAAATAGAAATTAATTAATTATGTTTGGTAAAAGTTTAAACTTGATTGTATTAGTTGGGCATATGAAAATTATGAAGACCTCATTGTTGTGGGAAATTTGGAAAAAGTTGTTGAAAATAAGAAGAAATTGCCTACAAAGTGAAAGTTTGACTGAGCGACATTGTTGAAAAGGGAGACTTGAAACATTCCAAGTGATGTGTAAAAAGAGCGAATTTGTGCAATAAAGGTGTGATGAAAATTGTGAAAATTGAAAATATGATCATGAATGTGTGCATTGCATCATGTTCGATAGATAATTGAATATGGTGTCATAGTTGATGGTTGTTGATGAAAATCAGGGAAGTCTGAGCACCCTATTTGAAAAAACTATCGACACCATGCAAGCAAATTAAGTGTGGAGTCATTTCGGCACCCTTAACACCTAATTAGTTAGCCGCTTTACTCATGAACTAATTTGTGTGAACATTCTTTTTGTGGATGACAAGTACCAAGGTTAACAATAGAGAAGTTGCTAGCTTATTGGCTCCGAGAATGCCACCGGCCAGAAAATTTGGAGTTAAGTCGGTGGATGAACATGGTTTAAAATGGTTTGGCAATTAAAAGGAGGCAAAATACTATCCTGGGAACTGGATCAATGAAGGATGGCTGGCCATGAATTTCCCTTCCATTCGAGACATTGTCCGTGGCTTGGGATTGTGATTCATATTTGTAAAGCTGGAAGAGTGCAATCTTACCTTAGTTCGGGAGTTTTATGCAAACTGGAACACCACAGCAGGCCAGAGCACAAGGGATAATTTGAGCGGCCAAGTGATCTATTTTTTTATAAGATCCTTCAATGAATTCCTTGGTATGACTCTAGATAATGTAGAGTTGTACTTTTAGCTGAATGAGAAATCACCATACTGTGATATCCAGCACACACTTTACGATAAGCACTTAGTTGCCCGCTGGATAAAAAGTGATAGGGGCACTCACTCAATGCTCCCTTTCACTTACATATCCAGAGTAGCAGGGGTGTGGGTAAAGCTTGTTTGTACTGCAATTCTCTTGGGAAAGCACACTTCAGAGATTACCAGAGAGAGGGTAGTACTGGTTTGTATACTGATGAAAGGGCTCCCAGTTAATTTTGAAGCAGTGATGAGGGATAATATAAGATGGTCCAGAGACAACAAATGATGGAGATACTGCTATGGCAGTTTAATGACTTGTTTCTTGCATCAATATGAGGTTGAGGAGGAAGAAATAGATCTTTGTTTATCATTGGTAAGATACTTGGTAAGTCAGCTGATTCATGTGGCTAAAGTCAAAGAGCC
Source organism: Datura stramonium (assembly GCA_018107945.1). NCBI lineage: Eukaryota > Viridiplantae > Streptophyta > Magnoliopsida > Solanales > Solanaceae > Datura > Datura stramonium. The sequence goes on along the minus strand of JACEIK010000971.1, from coordinate 164,348 downwards.
AAACATGTTGAGCGGATCCGCACTCACCTAGGCTAAGCGTCAAGCAAGATATGATAGCTAGAGGGGAAGAATGTTTGATATGTTCGATTACAGTTGAGGATTGGAGGTTGGCCAACGATCGATGTTGAGATGGTCTCACTGGAGGAGCAATGCCCACTGACATAAAGTGTGATGCTGATGCAGAGTGCGACTGGCCTTTGCAGAGCCGCTTGATGATGATGAGCTGACTATTTTGACTGACGATGTTGATAATGAGGATGAAGAGGATGATTCTACTACCAGGATGATGATGGCAGCTGATACAGAGGATGTTTGTGATCGGGACTTTATTTCCGACGATGATAAGATGCCTAGAGGCCTAGAAAGTTCTTTCTCTCTCCCTTAGTATAGAAATTTTTAAACACTGGGGACTGTGCTAATGTCTAAGTTGGGGAGGGGGGAATAGAATTTTTTTTGTTCTTTCTTTGCTATATTTTTGGATATTGGGTTGTGGTCTCGTATGTTATCTCTTGTGTTGACTTGATCCTTCCGTGTATGTTGTTTTGTTGGATGTTTTGTGTTTGATTTGAAAGGATGTTGTCGACATGTAATAAGTTAGTAATGGATATTTGACTTGGATGCTACAGGATGTCCATGATATCTAGGATAATTTCTTTAGAATGGGTTCCTCGACTTTTGTTTTTTTGTTCTTTTCCCGAAGATAGTTCTTTTTGAACTAAGTTTAAATTTTTCTAAATTCTTTTGGGATGTGTTAGTCATAGGTAGCGACTTGTCCTAATGATGAATGGATAACGACCCTCATAATAAAAATTAGTCATAGGATTTTGTAAGTTTAGAAGACGGCACTATTTGAACTCTTGATACTCCACTTAGATAGAACTAGATGTCATGGGTGGTTCAGTTGAAGAATGCATAAAAAGTTTAGAACTTCACTAGAGAAACATATATTCTTTAACTTGACTCGAATAAGGCAAAAGATAGGCTTAATTATGAAAATTCACCAAAAATTTTTTTGTTATATGTGAATATCTAATCATAGAAAGCCATTTTTAGCCATGATGTCATGTGCGGTGAGTTTTTAGAGTGTTTCTCGCACATATTAATATCTGAGACTTGCTCGGTGTATGTGTAAAAATAGACATTGTGTCAAATTGTAGGACATGATAAAGGCATTTCTTTATTAGCCATTTTTGTTGACTTGTGTGTAAGCTACCCTTGTATTATCCATACTTATCCCCTTTGAGACATATGAGCCTATTTATTTGACTAACCATATTATGAGTCTATCTATTTTTTTGTTATATCCCATGTTAGTTTGATCCAAAGAATCCCTAATGCACTTTGGGATAGTAACTGTAAAAATAAAGGACTGAGCAAAAGAAAAAAGTAGGATTAAAAAATAACTTGTGTAAGGGAATGGATATGTGGGAAGAAAAGAAAACTAGAGAGAAAGAGTGCCTGTGTGAAATAATGCATGGCTTGTTGCTAGTAGAGAAGAAAACTCACAACAAAAATTGCCTTGACTGGGCTTTTAGAAAAAGAGAGACATGAAGTGTGAAACTATCATTGCTAGCATCAAATCAATTGGAGAAAGGGCATTGAAAAAAAAGGGAGTAGTTAAGCTTAAGAATGAGTCGGAGAAGTGACATTGGATAACAAAGAAAGAGAAAGTGTTAAAGTTGATATCTTAAAGTGATTAGGGATGATAGTCACTATTTGCTAAATATTTTCCACTCGTCCCATGGCCAAAAATTACAACCCATGAAAGTCCTTTTGATCTTACTTTTTCGATGTTTTATTGATGGAGCATTACACTAAAGGTAAGCTTATGGTATGTTTGGTGTGTTTAGAATGTCTTTGCGAGAGTGAATGTTGTTCTTGATGATGTGCCCCTAATAATTCTTATGATGACGTGTGAGCGAGGGGCACCACTAAATGGCAACGGCACAATATGATAAGAATTTGGTGTACTATGAATTGCATTGTTTGTGCATGATCAAGTTGTTCTTGATTTTTAGAAAGAGTCGGTTTTAGATATTGTGTTGTTTCAAGTGAAAGATCTTCGAGCTTATAATTCTTATATGCATGCGAGTTGAGTGAATTGCAGGTCATTTAAAGTTGTCTAGTTAACTTGAGTGTGAATTGATAGCGTCAATCATTTTTTTTAGTAAGATCGTTGAATGAGTATGGTGAGTTATTTGAGTATGAACAAAGATTAAGTGTGGAGTGGTGACCTTGGGCGTATTTGTATGCCCGTTTTTCATATTTCACCCATTATTTACCTTATTTTGATATGTATATTCATTTACAATTGCATATTTTGATTGAAAAATTTTGATAGTGAACTATCAAATATGATTAGATATTTTACAAGAAAGTGTGATGGAAATTAACTGAAAGGAGCTAAAACAAGAAAGGTTCAGAGCATTCGAGCATTGTTGGAAGAGTTTCCAAGAAAAACCAAGCCGGTGCTATGGATGGGTCTAGCACCAAAACCCAAACTTAATTCAAGTGGAGCAGGTTAGAACTATGCCTGGCGCCCTATGTCGAGAGCAAAACTCCAGAAGAATAAAAAAATGCAGGTTGTCGCCTTGAGTGGCAGGTGTGCCAGAGTGAATAATGTAGAACATCAGGCTAGTGTTGCGCACCAGGGTCTGTCTCATATTGAGATTTTTTAGTTTTTGTAATTCGGACCCACGTAGGATAGGAGGGTATTTCCCACTAATATAAATTCCACTCATGACTTTTTTTGAATGTTTGGTCAATAATCAGCAAGCATCAAGAGGCAGGAGAGATTTCATCATTAGGTTTCTTTTCTTCTTATATTTTCAATTCTTTACTTTGAATGAACACATCAAATTCTTGTGATTTTTCTTAAATATGAGTGACTAAAAATCTTTGTTCTAGGGTTAGAGCTAAAAGCATGAATGTTTAGTGAATGATTGACTTGACAAATTAGTTTATCAAATTAGTTATTCTTGTATTCTTGGTTTTATTATTTTGATGATTGGCCACGATTGAAATACATCTATATTCTTGTTGTGAACTCGGAAGAAGGATCAATAACAAAGAATATAAGAAAAAAGATCTTTTCTTGAAGTAAAACATAGAATTGATTTGCTTCTAGGATAGGAATATACTATAATGCCTTCCTTGATTTTTAAATGGGAGAAGTCAAAATCATTCGCATGTCTATTTTTTATCATAGGAATACAGATATAGAATTGCATTTGAATAAACGATTAGAGGTTCTGAAGACCATAATCATACCGTTAAACCTCGTAAATCAACAGTCAGATAAACTAGTCAGTCAAGAAAATATGATAATAGACATGACTGCGAAATAAAATCGTAACCCTAGAATATATTATTCTTAGTGATTACAACTTTTTAATACTCTTCGGTCTTTAATTTTATTAGTAGCATAAATCAATCTTCAAAACACTCTTTGGTCATTTTCTGCATTTGAATTAACTAGAATTTACTAAATCACAAATTTTTTGGGTTCAACATTCAGACTTAAAGAAATCCTATATTACTTGGACGACCACGTGTACTTGTGTATAGTAGGGAGTTGCCAACAACTATCTATTTATAAAATATAATAAATTGTGATTTGATATATTAATTTATAAT
>JACEIK010000971.1:93946-115817 GCA_018107945.1 Datura stramonium | reverse complement strand
CTGCTAAAAGGCGATGGTTACGAGAGATGGCCAAAATTAAGGAGAAGAACACAGTTGCTGAATCAGAAGGACTGGTAAGCGATCAAATGGTGCACATATGCCAACTATTACTGCCATACAATGTAACTATTGCTGGGTAAAATTTTCAGCGGAACTGGAAAGAATTGCAGGCTAAAGCTGGAAAAGGAGAGCCTAGCTGCCAGCCAAATGGGCAATTGAATGATGTGGCTAATGGCCAACTGATGGGATACGTGAGTAGTAATATATATTGATAAAACTTACATTCCTGTTGCTTCTGCTTCATGTACTGGAAACTTGAATCACAAACTTTGCAGCGAAATTGGAAGCAGCAGAAAACTATAACTAAAAAAGAAGAGGTAACTGGCCAACCAAAGGGACTAGTGAGTGATTTAACATAGACAAACCATTTATTTCTGCTCTATACTTCTGTTTCTTTGATAACACAATCTCATGTATGTAGCTGCATTGGAAGCTATTTCATGGTGAAGATAAGAATAGAGATACAAACCAAGAAAAGTGTACAGAAGAAAAAAGCAAATCATGTGGACAATCATGTCAAAGTAGTGATATTGAAGATGAAGTTATTCCAGTTGAAGTAAGGCCTGGGCATATTCGCTTTGAACCTGTTGGAAAAGGTCTTGCATCCCCTCTTTGTTTTGACTCCCGATACACACATATATTTACCTGTAACTCTCTCCCACTTCAGTAACTGTTATGCAATCTTGTATTTTATCAAATTATAAGCTGATTCAAGTTAAAGTGGGTCATAATTTGGTGCTTGTCATTAGCATTGATCTTTGTTTTCTGTCTGTGCCAAGGGAGTAGGTATAAGATGCTCAAATTCGGTGTGGCATACTGAATGGTGCAGTGGGGCTTGATTTAATATAACTTGTAGTTTCTTATCAGTTATTGGTTTTCCCTGTTTGCTTGTCTTCTTTTTCCTCTCCTCTTTGTTTTCTGTTCGCTTGTCTTCTTTTCCCTTGCATACTCTAAAAAATGAATCTGGTTCTTTTTTTTTTGTTTAAATTTTTTTTAATCTTCATCCTTTTAAGTTTTATGCAAAAGCTCTAACAAACGGAAATCTTCTGGCTGTTGCAGAACAAGTTTCGAAACAGAGTCATGAAGAAGTGGTATGTTTTGCTCAAATTGTTCTATGATGCTCTTTTTTCTTGATTTTTCCTTGATTCTTGTATCTTATTCTGAATGAAGAGTTTTAGATCTTGAATCCAAGTTTTTGAGCATACTTGATAAGAATGGGGTTAGTGGAAGAAAACAAGAAATAATGCAAAACCAAATATACTAAGATTGTAAATAGGAATTTAAAGATACGCGAAATTCGAAAATAAAATCTTCAAATTTCAAAATTAGGTGCTAAGAACCCTACTTGATCTTAGTATTCAACAATTAGCGGATTAAAACTAATTATGATATTAATAGTGTCAATTCAAGAACTTAGATCAAAAGGTGATCTAGACCCCTATTTTGATGAAATTAGAGATAATAATTGGTATATGATTACTTACCTTTGTTAATTTACGAATAAGAACCAAAGATATCAAGTTAAAGAATTAATATTACCTCTTAGAAGAATCATTCTTATAAGGTTGTAAGATAAATCTCAAGTAGCCAACACGCAAAAGTGTTAAGAAGAGAAACTCTCAAATAATAATAATATTTTGATAAAATATAACAAAATTCACCCCTATATATAGGGAAAACTGATCCCAAATAGCATGGGATTCGAATTCTATTTTATGAAACTAATAAATAGTAAACCTAACTAGGAAACTTTAAACTAGAAAAACATGTAAAAATAATACCAAAATTCTTCCTAAAGAAATAAGAAAAGTTGCCAAATTTGGCACCAAAAGAAAACACACGCCTAACTCAAGTTGGACCTTTATCATTGTGCATTGCAGCCCATCTTTGGGCAGAGTTTCAGCCTCTTTCTGGGCTTGATTTTCAGCTTTGTGGGGCTCCATGTGTGTCACGCTCCAAACTTGGGCCTGGCGAATCGGCACCTGGTGCCTTAACTTGCCCGAGCGAACCCTTCTATATGAACATGAAGATGCAAATTTCCTTGATTCCATATACAAGAGCGGAATTTTAAACGTGAGTCACATAAGAGCGACTCTCGATCATGTAGCGAAAACATGGACATAAGAGTAAATTAAAGCCTTTTGTTCAAAAATGTAATTAAGGAGTCCTTTGAACACATACATGGAGGTAGATCCAAATTAAAGACAAAAAGAGTTGACTTCAAAACATATGCAGGACTTAAGTACTCTAGTATACGAAGCCTCTAATACATGACATCCGAATGGAAATATGGGGACAAGGCCCCGATATACGCAAGAAAATAAAGTACAATAAAAACATAGATTGGCTTCGGATGAGAAGGGGGGCTCACCAACTCCGGCTGAACGTAGACTAATACGGCTGTCGAGGAAACTTGTTCTGAACACCTGAACTGCATCATAAGATGCAGTGGCCCTAACATAATAAAAAATAGACGAGAACTCTGGAATGGCACTCATATGTAAAGCAGACGGAATATCATAGGGTATGGCAACAACATAAAGAAACTTAAGAGAGCTTCCGAAGTTGGACCTTTTTGCCAATTCCTTCTCAGTTTTTAAGAGAGCTCTCAAAACATAAAAACCTATAGTTTTGACTCCTTTTGGCCTCTTTTCATCAAATCATCATCCTTGGCTCATTGGTCCTATTTATTATCCTTGGCTCGTTGGCCCTTTCCAAAATCCTTGGCTATTTGCTTAAAACATGTGGCTTAGTAGCCTAGGATATCTAGAAACAACATTTGTGGCTCATGGGCCAATAATTCATCCTTAGCATCATTTGTAAATCTCAAATGTAAGCGAAAGCATCTTTTAAAACGTGATGAAAAGCATATGTTAACCTGTAAACCTTAGACATAGTGGATAGTGAAATATTATGAGAACATTTATAGAACTTTTGTAAGTCTTAACATTGAAAACTGTAAATATATATGCACATGCCATGGAGGACACATTATCGTGGGAGCGAGTATCATGAGGACCTTGATCTTGGGAGTACATGGCAAAAGATGACACTTGGGATTCTTCCTATCTAGGGTACATATAATTGAAGGCGTGCTTATGGCTTTTGGGACATTATTCGTGAGGCAATTGTCGTTATCTTATGGTAACATGTGTATGTAAGGGTTATCATAAAGTTGGTGCAACTAGCCCGCCAAGGGTATTTGACATTTGGTCCAGGAGAACATGCTGCGGGGACCTTAGAATCATGAAGCGACACATAACTTGTGAGGACACCAATTATGGAGTGTGCATTTAGTTGTCCCACGTGTAGGAGCTTTGGAAACATGAAGTTCTTTTGATGTATAAGACTTGAGCTCAAAAACATATAAGAAGGCTCATTCAAGTCTAAGGGAAGGAACATATCCATATTCTACACATATAGGAAGACTCGAAGGATTTTAGCGTACTTGTCGTGGGAAGCATATGATGTCTAGCATAGAAAGGAAATCATGGGGATTTCGGGATGTTGAAGCACATGACGTAAAAATAGTCTAGCATTTTATATTGATGAACTCATTGATTCAATAGGAAGAACAGATCGAATATGATAAACGTATCATTGAAAGGAACATGTAGGAAAGTCAAATGTTTTAAATTTTGGTTATCAAAAAAGAAAGGAACATGTAGGAAACTCAAGATTGAGATATTTAGCCTTACATACCTCGATTCCCAACCTTAAGCGTATTACAATGACCAATTACTTTGTTACTACCTTAATCTACAAAAACCACGATAATAGGAAGCTAGAATTAGCAAAGAGATTCGTGACTACGACAATTGGGAAATTTATCGAACATAAGGTGAGCAAGAATTCAAAAATCCTTCGTCAATGGTGTAACTATAGTCCACCTCCTTGCAAACGACATAAAAATCCTCCTAAAAGGTCACTTATACCCTCCGAGCAGCACACAACAAGAACACTACCAAAACAAATGCCATCTTCTCATAAAATTATCAAAACCCGGGCTTATGGATTCCGATCACCATCCCATGAGTTCCATTTCTAAAACGTGTATAAAACATCAAGAGCAATTCATGCATGAGCCTAGAAGAAGAGTCTTACCTTGTAGAAGAAAAATTCCAAAAATCTTCACTTGAGCCCTAGGTGAAGAAAATTGTTGAATCTCTAGAATTTAGAAGAGGGCTTTAGGTTAGAGTTGTGTACTCGTTGAAGAAATATATGTGGAATACATTAGAGATCACCTACCTTGAGTTAGGATGAGAAGAGAGGGGTTTTGGAGCTGTAGGAGTCGAGTGAAAATGAAAACTGAAGTTTGGAGGGTTATAAGCCTTTTATAAGCTTTGTTGAATTTAGGGCCACAAGCACACTAGGGGGTGACCTAGGCGCTGTCGGAATTCCTCGTAAGTGCTTAGGAGACACACTTTACTAAAGCATATGTAACTTTTTGCACAGAACTCTGATTGCCGAACAATTTGATTTTGTGAAAGCTAAACTTTAAGAACTTTAACTTGATAGGTAGAACACCCACTAATTCCTCGTAGATTGGGAGATATGTTCGTTTAAAGTTGGACCTTGCTCGAGAACTCAACATATGTTTTGTATCTTCCACCCCACTTGCATAGCCTTCCACCTACAACCAAGATACATGCATGGGCCATACATGGCTTTTACCTTGCCAAATTGTGGCTTTTCAATTTCGTAACCATCCATGACCCAAGGTACGACTCATATATCCAATATACGACTGTACTTTACTCCATACTTGACAAAACACCTTTAAGCTTGGTCTTTTGAATCTGTAATCAACTCCAATCTTACATAAGACTTCACTAAGCATAAATAGGTCCTCCAAATGCTTAAGAATCACCAAAAAATTTTCGGGTCAGGTTAACTCACATACGTCAAATGGATCAACCTTGCACGGAAGCACGGGACATTACAATATGGGCGCCAATCTTTTTCCTCTTAGGCTTGAACTTGAACCATAAAATATGTGTAACACTTGACCATTCATCTCCGCAATTCTTGGGCTCTTCTTCCACGTTAAGCATCTTCTTATTTTCCCATTGAAACCCAACAACCTTAGCTTGCAACTTCTTAGTTTGAGACCTTGATGTTGGTTTTCTTAGGATTCTACTGCATCGTCCTTGCCATGGAGGTATTGTCCCCCTCTTCTTGAAAAAAATTCGCCCTTGAATTTGACCCTACATCAAACAAGGATAAGTCAAGGAGAAGTCAACAACATTGAAAGTAGCAGTTACCAGTGTTGTCAAAGGTACGCTTAAGCACTGAAGCGAGGTTGAAAACATAGTGAGGGTTTTGCCTCGCTTAATGTGCGCTTCAATGGCGTGATCAAGATGCTAAGGCATACTTTTCGATGCCAATGAGCCTCTTTGACACCAAAATAATTGATATTTCACTTTATCATAATTCTTTTTAAAATTTCTTTGTTCATATGTGTGTATGTGTATATATTATATATGTACACATGTGTATGTATTTTTCCTTTCTTTGAGTCTTTTTTCATTAAAGCCACGCTTTATTTGTGCTTAAAGCCGATCTTAGAGTTTTTCTTTTTGCTTTTGATAACACTGAAACTTACTTGATACTCACCGCGCAAATCTAACTTGTAAGCACTGTCTCCAATTCGCTCGAATGCAATTTAGACTTCCTTTTGGAAGAAAACCTTTCTTTTCTCATGTGAACCCAAACTAAGTCCCCAGGCTCAAAGATGATTTGTTTTTGCTCCTTGTTTCTTCTCAAAGCAACTTGATCATTCCTCCTTTCAATAGACAGTCTAGATTGCTCATGTATCTTCCTCATCATCTCAGCATTATTCTTTCAATGAAGGCTAGCAATATTATTAGTAGGCAATGTCACTAAATCAAGATGAATAAGGAGATTAAAACCATAAACAACTTCAAAAGGAGAAACCCCAGTATAAGAATGAATAGTTCTATTATAAGCAAATTCCACCAGAGGCAAGTGATCCTCCCAAGAAGTTAATTTACCTTTTAAAACAGCCCTCGACATGTTACCCAAAGTTCTATTCACCACCTCAGTTTACCCATCAGTTTGTGGGTGACAAGAAGTAGAAAACAACAATTTGGTCCCTAACCTTCCCAAAGAACATGCCAAAAGTGGCTCGAAAGCTTAACATCCCTATCACGAACAATAGTTCTAGTTCTATGTATGCCATGTAATTTCACAACCTCCTTAACAAACAAACCAGCCACATGAGAAGCGTCATTAGTTTTCAAGCATGGAATGAAACGAGTTATCTTAGAGAATCTGTCTGCCACAACAAAGATGCTATCCTTACCATACTTCATTTTCGGCAAACCAAGACTAAATCCGTAGAGATATTTATGAAATCAAAACAAGTGAAGGCGTGTAGAACCCATGTGGTAAACCCCAGACTTGCATGTTTATGTTCTAAATGTTGTGCCAAATTTTTTCTACATAATTGCGCATGCCATGCCAAAAGAAATTTTCAGCAAGCATGTCTAAAGTCTTTGGCACTCCAAAATGCCCATAAGACCCCCACAATATGCCTCTCTTACAAAAACTTTTCGCAATGAACATATTGGCCCACACAACATATTTTCCTTGAAAAGGAACCTATCACGCAAAGTTAACTTCTCAAAGGGTCCCTTCAGACATGCAACATAAGGAACTGTAAAATTTGAATCATCAACATACAAACCCTTAATGTGATCAAATCCAATTAGCTTAGAAGTAAGAATAGAGACAAGAATGTTCCCTCAGGATAATGCATCAGCTATCATGTTGTCCTTACCTTTTTTGTATGAATCACATAAGGAAACGTCTCAATGAACTATACCCACTTGACATGTTGCCTACTCAACTTTGCTTGGCTTTTCAAGTACCTCAATCACTCATTGTCGGTCTTCATCACAAACTCACGTGGCCACAAGTAATATCTCCAAGTAGCCCTAACCAAAGCGTATAACTCATGATCATAAGTAGAATAATTCAATAGAGCTCCACTCAATTTCTCACTAAAATATGCAATAGACTTAGAATCTTACATTAAAACAACTCCTATACCTTTTCCACTAGCATCACATTCAAATTCAAAAGATTTAGAAAAATCATATAATTGTAAGTTTGTAATAAAGGATCAGAACAAACTTATCTTTCAAGACATTAAATGCAAGCTCTTGTTCTTTTCCCCAATTAAAAACCTTATCCTTTTTAATGACTTTCAGTTAATGGTGCAACAATTGTACTAAGGTCCCTCACAAATCTCGAATAGAAGCTAGCAAGTCCATGAAAACTCCTAATCACGCTCTTAGATGTAGACCCTTCTTTAATTGCTTTAGTTTTATCTTCATCAACCTCAACACCTTCGAACTAACAACAAAACCAAGAAAGATTACTTTATCAACAAAAAATGTGCTCTTTGACACATTTGCATACAATTGATGCTCCTTAAGCACATCAAAAACTAACGTCAAGTGTTCCGCATGTTCTTCAAGAAAGGTAGACAAGATTAGAATATCATCAAAATAGACCACAACTAATTTGCTATAGAAATTCTTAAAGATATGGTTCAATAGCTTCACGAAAGTACTAGGAAGCCAAATGACATCACTAATCATTCATACAAATCATACTTAGTTTTAGAAGCAGTTTTTCACTCATCTCCAGGATTCACTAGAATTTGGTGGTATCCACTTTTTATATCAATTTTGAAAAATATTTGAGAGTAGTGCAATTGGTCAAGCATATCAGCTAGACGTGAAATAGGATGTCAATACTTTACCATCATTTTTTGATGACGCGACAATCCAGACACCTCTCCGAATCCCTTTCTTTTTTGGTACCAAGAGCACGTGCATAAAGCATTGGCTCATACTTTCTCTCACAAATTCCTTTTCAAGCAACTCCTTTAGTTGTCGTCGTAGTTCCTTTGTTTTATTGGGATTGCTTCCATAAGTGGGTCTATTCGGATGTTGAGATCCAGGCACAAAGTCAATTTGATGTTCTATTCCTCTCAAAGAAGGTAAGGCAAGACATGGCCAAAATCTTGCAAAAGTTTTGAAACAACACTAGGCAAAAGAGTTAAATTGTTAGTGTTAATTATACCTTCCCTATAAGTAAGCAAGACAAGCAACACAACGGGCAGCCTCTCTTTGGCACCATTTCTTTATTTTTTATCACTCTTTGCCACCATTTCTTTTCTCTCGCCGCTGCACTCTTTCTCCTCGCACCTTATTTGATTTTTTCCCTCTCCTTTTTTTATTTCCCTTCCCATGTTTCCTCATTGTTCTTTCAATCATTGGTGGTCTTCATACATTTGGGAAGGCGTCAAGGGTGCAAGAATATACTTTCCCTTATGTTCGAGAGAGTACTTATTTCTCCCTCATCATGAAAAGCATATCTATCATATTGTCTGGGTCGGCCCAACAAAATATGATAAACTTGCATTGGTTCAACATCACAAAGAACTTTATCAGAATACTTCCCAACAGAAAAGGAAATCATGCATTGTTTACTCACCTTGAGCTCTCCACATTCATCCGAAAATGGGAGCTTGTAATTGGCCTTATCTTTCGTGCATGGAATCCCCAATTTCTCCACCAAGTATGCGCTCATCACATTAGTACAACTGCCATTGTCAGTACTCATAGAACAAATTCTACCCTTTATCCCACATTGGAATCCCACATTGGATATGAAAAAATTCTCTTTGTGCCTCATCAAGCTCCCCCAGATTAATGTTCATAAGACTCCTAACTGCCCCCAAAAAATTCCCTTATCATGAGGAATTACCCCTCTCGTCCTCACTCCAACACCCTCTTCTTCTTCTCCATTACTTTTTTCACTCTCATATTTCCCATTATCTTTAATTAAGACAGTTCTTCTATTTGGACATTCAAACACCTTATGTCCCCTCTCTTGACACTTGTGACATTGTATAGCACTAGAAGGTTTAGATGGAGTAGAGCTTGTGTATTAAAAGTTTTACCTCCATCTTTGGCCTCCCATTTACCTTTGCCCTTATCTTGTGAATTAGGCATAGTTTTCTCCTCATGTGTTAGCTGTGACTTCCTTGGAGCTGTAGTAGATCGATTTTTCCATGAGCTAGCTTGTTGCTTTCTTTTATTCTGTTTTTGTACTTTAACAACCTTACTAACACTTCTCAATTTACATATTGTTTCAATTCTATTATGTCAACTATTTCTCTATTTAAACCATTAAGAAACCTAGCCATAGTGGCCTTTTCTTCTTCATTACAATTTCCTTGGATAACCATATCCATAGCCTTAAAATAATCATCTACAGACGTAGAACCTTGCCTAAGAATTTGAAGGCATTGTTGTAGATCTTTTTGAAAGTGATGGCACAAAACACTTCCTGTAATCCTCCTCATCTCGTCCCATGTTGCAACGGGTAGTTCTCCATTGTCTATTTTGTCTGCGCTAAATTTCTTCCACCAACTAGCAGCATATTCAGAAAATTCAACCACAACGACTTTATCCTTCTTACTTTTAGAGTTGTTGTGACAGTCAAACATGATGTCCACATTGCTCTCGCAATCAAGACTTGATCAAAATACAAGTCCGGATCTTTTGTCCCCTTGGAAGTAGAGATCTTCATCTTATTGCCCTCCATTTGGTTCCTCCTTTGGCAAGTTTCCTCAAATTTGTCCTCATTGTCTTCAAATTGTTCCTCAGCTTGTTGGACTTGAGGAGCTCATCTCATAACCCAAGAAATTGGGTGTTGATGGACTCTTCACATCAACCATGTTCATTGGATTAAGTGGATTTAGGGAGACCTTTATCGCATCAAGTCGGAAGGTAATCATTCCGAGCATCTCGACTAAGTTGTCATTTGAGTCCCAGCTTCAGAATCCTTTCCTGTTAGAGACAAAAAAAATATCAAAAAAAATAAATATCTCCCAGTTTGGCTTGTTTCCTCTATTGACCTCACCTTCTGTCGTCTTTATCCACTCAAGTTACTACCTTTGCCGGTTCCTTGGATTTACATATAGATCCTACTAATAACAACCTTGAAAACAAGAAACACAATAAATGTGGAGTTTCTTAATTTTCAAGCATTATTATATATATATGTATTTTTTTTTCTTTCTCAAAAAAAAATAAATATATATTTTGGTTTTTTGGGCTGCTATGTAGCTTTACCTTTTAAGCTGCCGAAAAAAGAATTTTTCCATTTTTTTTGCGGATAAGAACTAGGTTACTTGAAAAATAAAACAAAAAAATAATGCAGAAGCAAATGTACCAATATTGAAGACAAGAATTTAAAGATATGCTAAATTCGAGTATAAAATTTTCAAAATTAAATGCTAAGAAATTTAATTGATCTTTACTATTAAAAAATTAAGGCTATAATAGAGTCTATTCAAGAACTTAGATCAAATGTGATCTAGACCCATATTTCACAAAAATTAGAGATAGTAATTAGTTGCCAAATTTGGCACCAAAAGAAAACACATGCCTAACTCCATTTGAGCCATTATTGTTGTGCATTGCAGCCCATTTTTGGGCAGAATTTCAGCCCTTTTGTGGGCTTGATTTTCAGCTCTTTGGGGCTCCATGTGGGCCCCAATTTTCCTTCTCTCGGCCTTGGACTTGAACCATAGTACTTGCCCATTCTTCTCCACAATTTTTGGCCTCATTCTTGGGCTCTTCTTCCTCAATAAGAATATTGAAGCCCAGCAACCAATCTTGACTTGCAACTCCTTAGCTTGAGACTTGACGTTGGACTTCTTAGGGCTTCTATAGCGTCATCTTTGCCCATGGAGTTATCAATACCATTTTTCAAGAATATTTTCTGCAGAATCCAGATGTGTTGAGCAATTAAAAATTTTAACTTCATCTTATTGCTTAAAGGCTTAGTAGATGGTTGAGTGAAATATGCATACCGGGGGAGCGGGGGCGGCGCTCACCAGTGGCGAAATTTTGCGAAGGGTGTTCAAGATTGAATAAACAAATGAATTTTTAATATATGGGTGCATCAAAGTTCAAGATTGAATAAACAAATGAATTTTTTAATATATGGGTGCATCAAAAAATTTAAAATCAAACTACATAATATTAGCAATTTTTTTTTTTTAAATGGGCGCACCGAAAATTTTAAAACCAAGCTACACAACATTTGGTTTTGATCAATATTAAAAAAGAAAAAAAAATTGTTCATAATTTAACATGAAGTGAACAGAAATAACCAAATAAAAAAAGAGAATTAGAATTCAATTTAAAGTCGAATTACTTTTTTTGATGTCAAACTTTCATTGGCCTCCGATGATGACAACCTTTTAGCAGAGAGATATGAAGATTGGAGAATGATCCAAATGAGAATTTTCTTCCTTTCTTTGTACAACCTTTTTTACAATGAGCTTTTAAAATTTGCTTATTAAGTAACTTCTAATTTACCTTTACCTTAAAATTTTATTTAAAGTAGTTAATGAAAAGAAAAAAAAAGTTAGAGACACATTGGCTGGGAATCCAATTGAGGTAGGAAGCTTTAAGCAAACAAATTTAGCTTTAAAAGGAAAAAAAAAAGCAATTATACTTTATCGTTGCCTGGATTCAAATTCTGCGTGCGCGTGGATGAAGATTTTTGAGGACGCCTTTCACCACTAGGTTTCTTTATCAAGTTGTGTTAAGGGCGTTCAATACTTAGTATTTGGCCATTTAAAGTAGCAATTTATCTCTATACATTGTATAGTTTTTAGACGAAGGGTGTTTGCCTGACCACCCTCGAAACACTGTAGCCCCACCACTGGGACTCACGCATAATTTTTTCATGATGAACATGGACTCAGGATGAGATTGTGCTACAAAATAAAGTCATGCAGATATACTTTGTAGAAGCTCGCATACTGCTATTAATCTCATTGGTTTTCACCATATCTCAGATGTTGGATAATAAATGCTATATGTTGTATTACACTAACAGATTGGAGAGAAGAAAATAATCTGGCAACCCTATTTTCATCCATTTGAATATTCATGTTTCTGTTGTAATTGTTATCAGTTTTCCTCTAGTGTTTCATTGTTGGTTGATATTACAGTGTTACTTCAATGACTTTCATTGCATTTGATATTAAGTAGGATGCTTGGTCCTCCTTTTCCTTTTTTCTTCGATTAGATAATTTGTTTCTGTACTGTAGTCATACAAAAATGTCAAAAATATTCCTTTTAGATGTGACTATGCAAAAACAGAAAATTGGTCACCTTCGTAAAATTTATTTGACGCTTTTGCTGCTGGAAATTGCACCATCTTTGATGAACATAATGCTATAGGTACATGTGTCAGACAGGGCTAGTGGTAGGCATGTTCCATGAAAATGAAATATATGCATTTCTTAATGGGATAACTCTTCTCTTCTTGAGTAATGAATTTCCAAGTTACGTGCAGGAAAGTTTCAGGTGGAACGGTATGATGAGCAAGAAAAAGGGACAGAAATGGGGCCAAGAGAAAGTTTCATTTTCCCAAAAGAATGATTCTCTAGATTCAAACAAAGAACATCCTGATATGATGAATCGTGAGAGACAGAAATGGGGCCAAGAGAAAGACTCATTTTCCCAAAAGAACGATTCTCTAGGTTCAAACAAAGAACATCCTGAGATAATGAATCGTAAGAGACAGAAATGGAGCCAAGAGAATGTTTCATTTTCCCAAAAGAATGATTCTCTAGAATCAAACAAAGAACATCCTGAGATGGTGAATGGTGAAAAAGAGCCTCATTTTCATGAATTGATCGACTTCAATACACTTCCTTTTCTTTCTGGTCTGCCCAAGGTTTGTTCTTGGTTTTTAATGTATCCATCAGTATCTGTTGCACTGATATCTGCAGTTAACTTTAGCCTAATGAGACTCACACAAAGCAGCCGACAATCTACACAACCCAAAGACTAGAGATTGGGTGGTTGATGTATTGATTTGGGTAACGTGCAATTTTAGTATTTAAAAAAACTATTTTTCAATTTGACAGGAAGGTCTTGTGATCGCATATCGGTTGCTTGAGTTGTCATCAACCTGGACCCCTGAAGTTTCCTCCTATCGGGTATAAGTTATCTCCATCATATTATGTACTTCTGATTGATGTACATCATGATAATAAATTTGATGTTCCTTTCTGCTGTAGGTTGGGAAAATATCATGGTATAATTCTGAAGCAAATAGAGTTTTGCTGATACCAGTAGCTGAATTTCCAGTCGTTTTTAATGAGGATGAGTCTTCAAAGCAACCAGATAGCTCTATTTATAATGAAGACGGGTCTCTAGAGGTACTTCAGTAAAAATTGACTCATTCCTATAAGTGGTGATCTATATTTATGCATATTTTGAGTGAACTTAAGTTGCCATCGGCTGGGATGCATAGTCAGTAGGTCTCGATGCATATGACTGTTCTCAATAGTCAACGCAAAACCCCATCTTTTTTGCAGATGGATTTTTCAGCACTTCTTGAAGTTCGTCTGGTGAATAGTACTCCAGACCAAGCAGGAGTACCTGGTGGGGTTACTGAAAGTTCTGCTGCCAATGAGTCAGCTTCAGTGCTTGGAAGCAGTAAAAAGAAAAGTGAAACCCCAGCTGCTGGTAATTTTCATTGTTTAGAAATGGGATTGTTAAAGCTGGGAGATGTAGCATAAAGTCTAGGTTCTTTTCATTTTCTTTTGGGACCTTATATAGTACGATTGCAGGAGCTGGAGAAGTAAGCAATGGAAAACAAGCACAATCTACCCCTTCAGGTGTGAACTGACTAATGTTTTACAGACTCCTGAGATGACTAGTGATTTATGAAATCCATTATAACGTCTAATTTCATAGCTGGATCCTGACTATGCATCAATGTGAATTACAGAAAATGGTGGAGTAAACCTGTGGGAGCAATTCAGTGATACTCTTCAGTCCAAGAAGGCAGAATTAGCTCAGGAAAGCAGTTGGAGTAAGGCAACTACTGGGAAGAGCCCGTGGTCATATCGATCCATGAGAGGCACTGCGCTTGGCCCTACAATGGCCTTCCTAAGATCCCAAAAGAAAATATGAGATGAAGTTGCAGTTGGATATTTTGTTTATATTATTACATATTAATATGCTTCATTCTCTAAGTTTTGCAAAATTCTCACTAATGAAGAGAATTAACTATGTTTTAACTTCTTGATTATGAAATTATCCGGGAAGGTTTGCAGTGTAAAAATGGAGTTCTTGATGCACCCCTTGATATACTGTTTCATAAATTCGGGTTTAGCATTGGTGTAAAGGAATTCAAGGATATGAAAAGCCATATATCGCGTTCCAGTAAAATTCTGGGGACCTGTCAAATTATTGGGAATGAAATCTCAGTGGTCGGATGTACTTCTATTTATAATTTCGGAGACCTCCCCTCAGGTTTGGCCTTGTTTCCTAAACGATATTACACTTACCTCCTTTGTTTTGATGTTTCTGCGACAGTTCTATAACTTATTATTAATGTAGAAAGAAATCACAATCTAATAATTTACCCTCATTCTTTTGTTTTTGCTATTTTGTTTATTGTTGTAAAATAAAGCTCAAAACAACAATAAAGTACAAGAGAAACAATATAGAATAAAAGAGAATGATATAAGATAACTTTCTCTTTCAAGTGTATACAATATTATCCTCAAAATCTCTATTTATAGTAAGGGTGAGCGTTCAGTTCTTCGGTTCAGTTTTATTATAGTTCGGTTCGGTTCTTCAGTGTTCGGTTTTGGAAAAATGTGCACCGTACATCGTACTAAATTAATTCTGTTCGATTTGAATTTTTTAACTTCGAGTTGATTTGATTCGGTGTTTTTAAAATGATTTTTCGGTGAAAGTGAGAATCACAGCACTGCACGACAGCCAAGCAGCTAGCAGCACTGCACGTCGACACGACAAATTATCAATTATCAAAAGCATTAAAATTGCAACCCCACTGCACTCAAAATTGATCACTATCAACTTCAAACTCCCATGTCAGGAAAATCAAAACCTGCTGTTTGTTGGGTAGACAAAAGCATGAACCAGTAAACACAATTTAAAAACCAAGCAGATATTATCTGTTTGAATGACCGGCTAACCGCCATTTTACAGTAACCACATCCAACACCAAGAACAAAAAGGGCCAATGACATGAAACGATGTTAGTGACAAACTCACAAACACTGGAAACAAGGCATCAACTTCTGCACCTAGAGTTTGGACGCAGTCAAAGGCCAGAGCACTGAAGCAGCAATAAGCTAACAACAAGCATTAAAATTTACATACTAAATACTAATAGAATTAGCCACTGCACGTTGCAAATTGCGCCAACAAGCCTTAAAAAAAAAATAAGATGGCCAGCACCAAGTACTCAGCAGTCAGCAACCTAGCAAGGCAGAAAACTAACTCAATTCAGCAATGTTGAATGCCTGAATCAGCCACAATTTAATAATTCAACAAGTCATAATTTCACAAGGTTGAACAACGTGTTGAACACTTAAAACTTAAAAGTTAAAATAACACAAATGTCTTAAAATTAAGCTTCAAATAACAAACATTAGCAGTCAGCCAATCACAAAACTATGTCTTAAATACATCAACACAAGTACACAACACTAGTCACCAAATACAAAACATAAATTTAAATGTGAATCTTCCTCTCTTGATCGAGACGATTCTCACGACATCTCTTAAAATGCTTCCTTAAGACACTTGTTCCAGCCCATGTTCAATGATAATTAAATATCACACCATATGTCAAGCACTTTGCGTTGCGCCCTTCTTCATTGTCTTGAACCACCACAAAATGTTTCCAAATAAATCAGCGAGCTTTAGGAGGCATGGTTGAACTTGAAACTAATAAAGATTAAAACAAAAGTTAGAAACCTAGAATTTAACTTTCTAGATAAAAGAACCAAACTACAAAAGGATATCTCATATCACCAAACAAATAAAGTATTGAAACTCACCAATTAGGCAATCACCAACAGGGCACTAGTAACAAAATAGCAAATTGTAATCATACATCAACAATGCAAGAATCCTTCCCACTATTTGACATATCTAAAGATAATTTAAACAAATATGTCATACAACATAAATAAGTAGATTAGTTTTACCTTAAAACACAAAAAAAATTATGAAATCTTACCAGATTCGAGTTGCTCAAGATACTCCAAACTTTCTTCTACACAATCTCTTTTCTAAGACAATCTTGAACACAAACAAGAGATTGCACACATTTAAGTCAAAGAACTTCTAAATCGATCAAGAATATGACCACTAGTACTAAAAGCACATTCCGATGCCACACTCGAAATTGGAATAGCCAACACATCATGGGCTAACTCTGAAAGAACAGAAAATCTTGGAGCATTAACTTCCCACCAATTTAAGACATCAAAGTTATCACAATCAGGCTCCTGTTCTTCATTAATGTATCTCTCCAACTCTGACTTAGTACCCCCACTTCCACAATCTTCCTTTTGTTTCTTCAAGTGAAGCTTATTTCTCAAAGATTTTGTTCTCACACTTTGAGAACTAGAACTAGATGAATCAGATCCATCATGAGATGAAGTAGATCTAAAGGGAGATGATAGATATTGAGATTCTCTTGAATATTTTCTTAGATTCTCTCCAAACAAAATGTTCATATAATCTTTCACTCCTTTATCTACTTTCTTTCCTATTTCCTCCTCAAATAGTTCTTCAAGCCCAAAGCTAACAAACACAAGCTTATTATGGGAATCCAGTACTGAGGCAATATAAATCATTAGGTTCATCTTTTCAGGATTACCCCAATATGTTTCAAACTTTTTCACCATCCGCCCAACCATTATACTTAATTAAGATCTTCACTTGTGAAACATGCTTTCAAATATACATCAAGCTCACATATATCCTCAAAATGAACATTAGATGTAACATAATGTGAACCTGAAATCTTTACGGTAAGCTCATAAAATTTTTCAAGAAACTTTATCACATTTCTCACATTCACGCAGTCATCACATGTGAGCAAACCTGCAATACTTCCATCTTTACAAACATGAGTCGAAAGATAAGTTTTAAAATTCTTATCAAAAAGATCAAACCTATCAAATGCCTTCTCAAAGTGTTGTGTCGTTTCCAACATCAAGTAGGTGGAAATTCCGCCTAGTAGGCACATCTAGCAATAATGATTTAACACATCTATCTTTTGGACTTTACTACATTCATAAAGTTTCTTGTTCTTGCCGGAGATGATCTAATATACCTCACCATCTATCTAACACATTTTACAGAAACATCAATTTCCTTCAAACCTTCTTGCACAATTAGATTGAGTATATGAGCCATACATCTCATAAGATGCTTATCACCCATTATATTAGTTCCCCACATATCTAACTGTTTAGACAATTGTGTAACTGTAACACTATTTGAAGAAGCATTATCAACAGTAACACAAAACACATTGTCCAAGTTCCAATCAAGCAAGCAATTTCCAATAGCTCATGCCATTTGCTCACCTTTATGAGTAGAGATAGGGCAAAAGTTCAATATTTTTTTATGCAACACCCAATTTCTATCAATAAAGTGAACAGTCAAACACATATAATTACTTCGTTGCATCTATGTCCATGTGTCGGTGGTAAGGCAGATCTTTGGTTGCACTTCTCTAAGAGACTTCTTCGGACTGTATCTTAATTCACCGTAAAGCTTATAATAATCTCTTGTTATTGTTCTATGGGAAGGAAGTCAAAATAGAGGTTGAACTTGATTAAAAAACATTTTGAAGCCTTCCTTTTCTACAAAACTAAATGGGAGTTCATCCACAATTATCATCTCAGCTAAAGACCTCCTAACTACTTCTTGATCAAATTTTCAAAGCGGTGCTTCCTTGGATGAAAAGTTTATCTTGTTTTGAGAAGCACTTTCAATGATAGGCTTATACACTGAACACCTTATTAAATGTTGGTTCAATCCTGTTGTTCCATTAGAGGAAGTATAAGAAAGAGATGTGAGACAATATCTGCACTTCGCTTTACTTATACCATTTTCAATGAGCTTATCAAAATGGTTTCAAACCTTGGATCTAGATGGAATTGCTTTTCTTTTCTTTGTAACTTGACTGTCAAATGGGTCATTAGTATCATCTGACAAGACTTACTCTACTTTCATCCTTCATCTATGAAAAATTAAACTTTAAAAGAACTATAAGATCATAAGGGGTAAATCCAGAATTAATTAATCAAACAATAGCAAGTCTGGATAAAGCTGTCAGGCAGTCAACACTTAACATAGAATCATTTTGTGATTTTGATTTTTGTGACATGTTGGATTTATTTTCTATTCCACTCAGATAGATTTATACTTTATATTCACTTCTGTTGCAGTTTCAAACTTTCAGTTCCTTGTTGGAAAATTAACAAGACTTGTTCACACTTCACAATCTTGTAAGGTCTATCAATCACAAAAATTACTCAAATAATGTTAAAAAAAAATAACACAGATGCTAACTATATAATAGGAGAAAGATCATAAATATATAATCCAAGCCACACTCTTGAGGCTCATAAATATATGTTAGACAGCCTTCCTAGTTCCTAATCAAACGCAACATGTTGCTCTTGTGTATATAACATCACAACTCACAAGATGATATCAATAAGCATAGTAGGCAGTAGCATACAAGTATACACTATACATAGTATAGATTACAAGTCTACAACAGTAGAAAGTAAAAACCAGAAAGAAACTCAAAAGAAAAAAAACATCTGCTGAATGGCTGAAGTCTGAAGAACATACCGTACCGACTCCCGAAGAACAGCTGCCGACGAGAGAGCGATTATTGAGGTGAGGATCACCGAGGCGCCGACCGACCAGGTTCAGTGCTGAATTGAGTATCGAGGATTATTGAAGTGAGGACCGCAGAGGCAGTAAGGAGGACCGGAGGACTATCGACTATCGAGTGTCTGTCTGTCTGAGGAACGAGGAATTGAGGATTTATGTTAAATGTTGGGTTGAATTTTGAAAATTTGGGTTTTGGGTTAAAAGTTAAATGAATTAAAATCTGAAATAGTGAAATAGAAGCTAAAATTTTAAATGGTTTGGGTACTTGTGTTTATAAAACATAAATATAAACATTATTTTAAAATATAATTAATAAAATTTTGATTCTTCGGTACATCGAAAAATCGTGACCCTCAAACAAAATACTGAATCGAAGAATCGATTTTTTTTAAAAAAAATAAATACCGAACCGAAGAACTGAAACCAAAACACCAAATAATTCGGTTCGGTTTAGTTTTTCGGTTCTTCGATATTTATGTCCACCCCTAATTTATAGGATTACATTGAGGAGCACCAAAGGTTGTCATAAATATGACATTAATCCTTGAGAATGTGGGGGTGATCAAGGGGTGTGGAAGATCAATGAGAAGGTAGTGGAGGTATGGATATTACTACTCATAATAGTGGGAGTTATACCTAAAAGTTATGGACATTCACAATTAATTAATAATATTTACAACACTCTTCCTTCGATGTCCATTGATAGATAATATGCCTCGTTAAAATCTTAGTAGGAAAAATCATGTGGAAAAAATCCCAGTGAATGAAAAAGAGTACACATAGTAGTACGCATTATTTGCAGCCTCATTAAAAATCTTGTCAGGAGAACCCATTGGGACAAAACCTAGGCCAAGGAAAAAAGAGTGCAGCGCATACTTTACTCCCCCTGATATAAAACTCATATAATTTCTCGAAGACGATACATCCCAATCTTATATACAAGCTGTTAAAATATTGAGGTTGGTAATGCTTTAGTGAAGAGATCCGCTAAATTATCAACCGAGCGAATTTGTTAAACATCTATTTCACCTTTCTTCTCAAGATCATGAGTAAAGAAGAATTTTGGTGAAATATGTTTTGTTCTGTCTCCTTTAATGTATCTTCCCTTCAATTGAGCTATACATGCAACATTGTATGAAATGTAGTACGAATATATTTTTTCAAAGGAAAACCACACATTTCCTGAATATGTTGAGCCATTGACCTCAACCAAACACACTCCCGACTTGATTCATGAATGACTATTATTTCTGCATAATTGAAGAAGTGGCAACTATTGTTTGCTTCATTGAACGCCAAGATATAACTGTGCCTCCATATGTAAACAAATAGTCCATTTGATATCGAGCTTTATGTGGATCAGACAAGTATCCTGCATCTGCATAACCAATCATTTCTGACTTAGATTCATTAGAATAAAATAATCCCATGTCAATGGTTCCTCGAAGATATCTAAATATATGTTTAACACCATTCGGATGTCTATTGGATGGAGAGTAGATGAATCTTGCCAATAAACTTATTGCAAAATAAATATCTGGTTGGGTATAATTGGCCAGATACATTAGTTCTCCAATTGCACTAAGATATGAGTTTCATCACCAAGAAGCTTTTCATCATATTCTTGAGGTCGAAATGGATCTTTATTTATGTCAAACAATCTCACAATCATCGGGGTACTCAACGAATGTGATTTATCCATATAAAATCGCTTTAAAACCTTTTTAGTGTATGTTGATTGATGGACGAATACTCCATTGTTAAATGATCAATTTGTAGGCCAAGACAAATTTTATCTTATCAAGATCTTTCATTTCAAATTCTTTCTTCAAACACTCAACAACTTTTGAAATCTCTTTAGGAGTGCCCATGATGTTTAAGTCATCAACATACACAACTATTATAACAAATTCAGACCCAGACCTTCTTATAAACACACAAGGACAAATAGGATTATTTTTGTACTCTTCCTTCAGCAAATATTTGTTAAGACGATTGTACCACATCCACCCTGATTGTTTCAATCCGTATAAGGATTCTGAAGCTTTATTGCATAAGTTTCTTGTGAACTTTTGTATGCTTCAGGAATTTTGAATGTTTCAGGAATTTTAATAAAAATATCGTGGTCCAATGAGCCATATAAATAGGCTGTGATAATATTCATTAGCCGATCAAATGAAATCCTAACATGACCGAGGGCGGATTNACTTGAAGGTAATTGCATCTACCACAAGAGAATATGTCTCCACATAATCAATGTCAAGCCTTTACAAAAATCCTTGTGCTACAAATCGTGTTTTATATCTTACGACTTCATCCTTTTCATTTTGTTTTCGCACAAAAACCCATTTGTATCCCACTGGTTTAACACCTTCAAGTGTTCAGACTATTGGTGTCGCGCCCCATTTTTCCTTCCGGAGAAGCGGGATTCGACATTGACAACTCTTAAGGGTTGACAGTTGAAGAGTCGCCACCTAACGAATTTAAGGTGCGTTAGGGCACCATTCTAAGATAATCATTTCCTTAATTAAATAAAATGAATCAACTGAGTAACAGCTAATCAGAAATTTCCATAATAATGTACAGATTTTCTTTAATCAAATCAATCAAGCCTAAAATTAAGAATAATTTATCAAAAATAGATATGCATTAAATTTAAGGAAATCAATCAAGAGAATTATTTCCTTAATTAAAATAAGGCTGAGAGCCAAAAAAGGGTTATAAATCATAAATCATTTAATCTTAAATAATCAGACTTATCCAATCAAGGCAATTTTAAACTTATAATAGGAAGAAACATAAACAGTAAATCATGTCAAAAACACAATCTCCTAAAAAAAAATCAGAAAATCAAAGTTTAAATGATTTTGATTTACTGTATAACAAACAAGGATTTCATCATTAAAATGTATGCAGCATAGATGAAAAAGAAAATTAATAATGATAATAATAACAATGAAACGATGATAATACAAATAAATAAACAGATATAG
>JACEIK010000971.1:60761-75516 GCA_018107945.1 Datura stramonium | reverse complement strand
TTTTTATTCTCTATTTATCAAATTATTTATAAATGTAGTATTTTTATTAATTTAATAGCAGCTAAAATTCAGTTCATCCAATTTATTTAAATTCTAGCCACTTTTCATTCAATTCATTCAATTTATTTCAAATCTGGCCACTTTCTATCCGATGTATGTCAATTTCAGCCATATTAGTTAAATTCAGTCCTAGCCTAATCCGGTCAACCCATTTCCTATCCTAACCCGACCCAATACACTAGTTAAATCCTAGCCGTTCATCTATTTTGATCTAAGGGTAGATATTAAACCCTAAACTACTTTCCTACACCCAAAACCCAAAAACCTAACCTCATTTCTTCCCCTCTCTTCCAAAACCAAGAGCAGCCGCCTCTCCCTCTCTACCTCTTCTCCCCTCCGACGAAACCTCACCGGCGTCGCACCACCACGAACCAGCAGCGACGCCACCCCCTTTTCTCCCTCGATTTCTCCGGTCACACCACTACGCCGGAAAACAACATGCAGCCGCCGACTCCCTCTTCTCCCTCATCGCCGGACCACCCTCTCTCCTTTCTCCCCATATTTTCCGGTGACAACACCTCGCCAACTGCCGAACCGTTCACCACCACTGTTGCGTCGTCTCTCCGACAAAACCAGCAGTAAAACTTCCCCTTCTCCGGTCTCCATCTCCGAAAAAGAAAAAAAAAAAATCCAGCGAAACCAACAGTTAAATTAGCCGCTGCTCCCTCCACTCTTTTTTTTTCTCTGCCTCGTCACCGACAGCCTCAGTCCGGTGGGACGAGCAGTGGAACACCAACCAGATCCGTCCAGCAAAATGCCGAACATGACACCATCCCTGGCACATTTTATTCTTCTTTCTTTGCTCTTTCCTTGTTTGAATTTGTGATGTTAGTTCAATAAATTTGGCTTTCTTTTGATTTAAGAATCATGATCTATTGCTCATTGTTACATTCCTATCTCAATTTGTCATGTCCAAAATTAATATTATGTATTCTTTTAATATATGTAAGTCATCGCTTTCATATAATAGATCTGACTCCTCTAAATACAGACCTATGCTTAGTGTGTTTACATACTTGGTTTTATGCCTAAGTAATACTTGTTAGATTTCATCTTGGTTACTGTTTCATGGCAGTTAGCCTCCTTCAGATCTTGTTATTAACAGCTCCTTCAAGTTTTCATAATAAAAGTTTAATTGACTTTTTCCCCTCCCCTGACTTAAATTGTGTTATGAGAAACAAACATTTACGTATTGACAAAGCTATTTTCTGTGTATTGGAATGTATATCCAACCTTCTCTTCCCTTGTGTTACATACTTTGTTTTGAACTCGATTTGACTTGTTATATTTAAACATACTCTATTATATGTTTTTTTTGTACTCGTTTTGAAACTGTGATTGRTTTCTTCTTCCTTAATTGGCTTGGGACAGCCTCTTACTTGAACAGTTGTGGTAAGTATTGGTTAATTGATTTACTCGTGTTAATTAAGGAAAATCTTTCCTTTGTTTGACTTCTCTAAATATCTCCTTTCCATTCTCTCCTTAGGAGGAATGTATATTTATGACAAAATATATTCGATTGATTCTGTGTGACTGATTTTCTTTCCTTTTTTCCTAAACTGATTTAGTACATGATTATTATGATTAAATCTGATTAGCTCTTATACATTCTGATTTTCCTTTGTTAATTAAGGAATAGATTTTATTTGATTGATTCACCCGTATTTAACTATATAAGTATGTCGTCTCTTGTCTTTTAAGGAGAGACCATTTTTTTATGGAGGAGGACAACTATTCTTTTATGTAGTATTTAACTTGATTAATTCGAATGGCAATAGAAATTTCTCCTCTCTTCTTGAACACTTAAGAAGACTGCTTGACATTGGCGACTCCTCTTTCTCTTGGGTTCGGTGTTATTGATTGCTTGGCATTGCTTATTCTTAATTCATCCCTATCTGGTTAGTTCATCCCAACTATTCGCTTGTCATGTTATTTTGTCATTGGGTTAACAAAATACAAGAATTCTTTGTTCTTAGACGGTTTATTTGACGTGTGTATATTTGAATCAATATTGTTTACTAGTTTATTTATATCCATGCTGATAAAGTGTAGATCTTTGATTTTTATATAATCGCTGGAGCTACTGTTTGTATATATATGTATTGTCTTTGCTTGTTTGGTCTTTTGAAGCAGGTCTCCCTTTACCTTTGTTTGGGGTGCATCGGAGAGTCGTCGGGACGAAAAAAGACTTTGGAACTAGCTAAAATTTACATTATGTATTACTCATTTATTTTATTTATTTATCTATTTTTTATCAATTGTAATGATTGTAATAACTCCATAATAGTGAAAAGGGGNGAGAAGACCGTAAAAATTAGTTTAATTTGTTTTTCTTTCACATGATGTATTTATTTATTTATTTATTTTTATCAGCTTGTAACAAATGTAATAAACACCCGTAATAGTGAAAAGGGGATATTTTTAAAGGGGGGCGGGAGTTTATCTGGTTGTTTGCTTAGATCTTTCCTTCTTTTAATCTTTTGTTTAAACTGTCTTTTCGTAAAAAATCATTTTGTTACATTTTGATTCAAACTATTGCTTATTACCTTCATAAAAAAAAATACGCAATTTTTTTTTTAAATATATATAAAAATGTTATCCCTTAACCTATAGTTAATGGGAAAACAAAAGGAATTACGAGGTCTAATTCCTAAATTTTAGAATAAAGCCGACCCTTTCCTCGAAAGCTATAGTAACCCAAGGATTTTTTATGTGTATTTATATAAATATTATTATGTGTTTATATTTTAAGATCTAATTCTTTAAGGGTATAATATTTAATTTCTTTGTATCTTATTTTATTATTATCAATATTTTTAAATTAAAAGACGACCTCAAATTAATTCGTTGCTAAGGTTGAAGCTTCACGATTTACCATATCGTGTTATCATCCCTATAAAGCAACAAACATTTTTTAAACTTTTAAAAAATATTTCCTTCAAAAATGTGTTTAAATTGTTATAAATTTCTTTACAATTCTTAATTTCTAAGTTTCTTTTCTTTGTCCTTTTNAATGTGTTTAAATTGTTATAAATTTCTTTACAATTCTTAATTTCTAAGTTTCTTTTCTTTGTCCTTTTAGTAGTTAAGATTTATGTAAGTTTAGCTATCACGCTAAAGTTTGTCATTATTTTTATGGGTTAACTTCTTCTCGCTAATCTAAAATTCAGCCTATTAATTAGCAAATATTTTTTAAAACAATAGGTAATAAATAAGTTTGCAACCTATTTATTTTATCGTTTAAGTTTTATATTCTTTAGTGTAATAATCTAAGATAGATGTTTATTTATTTAAAATAACTTTATTTGCTTAATTACCAAATAATTTAATTATCATTTCATCATTTAGTTTGCATTAATTAGTAATTAATTTATCTTTTCCTTTTTATAAAGGTTGGTTGTTTAAATTATACTTACATTAGTTTTTTAAATTGATCTTTTGTTTAACACTTAGTAAATTTCCCCATTTAATGAGTACGGTCGGGAATCACTTTTTGTGGACCTCGAAAGGTGCCTAACACCTTCCTTTCGAGGTAATTAAAGCCCTTACCCGACTTTGGTTACTTAGGAAATGAATTTAGCTTAGAACGGTGCCCTAATGCACCTTAATTCGTTAGGTGGCGACTCTCTTCTTTTCAACCCTTAAGAGACGTCACATGTCGAATCCCGCTTCTCCGCAAAGGAAAAATGGGGCGCGACAAGTATCACATTCAAATGTCATGAAAATCTACTATAAAAATTAAATGAACTCTTACTTATACTAAGTAAAAGAAATAGAAAACTATTACAATATACTCTTAATGACTAAGGGCCTTGTTTGGGTTGTCTTTCTTTTTCTTGAAATCAAAGAATGACCAATTGCACATCTAGCCACCTTCTTCATTCTCTTGACCATCTTGTGATCCATTCACCCAAGTTATGATCCAAACATTTCCCTCTTTGGATGCCTACCATAT
Organism: Datura stramonium; assembly: GCA_018107945.1. NCBI lineage: Eukaryota > Viridiplantae > Streptophyta > Magnoliopsida > Solanales > Solanaceae > Datura > Datura stramonium. Next base: position 71,501 of record JACEIK010000971.1, on the reverse strand, counting down.
GCTCAAGTGTCTCCTTCTTCATGAAGAGATCTTGTACCACTTGGAGCTCTCTTGTTTGACTCTTTGTGAAAGGTCTTAAAGGGTCTTGGGTTGCATCAAAATCTGTTCAGAGAAAGACACCTCTTTTGAATAGTCTTCTTATGTTTTTATATAATTGTTATCTTGAGAGTGACTAAATATTCTTAAGTAACATTTTTGACTTTGTGGAATCATAAGAAAAACTTGTTTGTATCCCCTAAAGAATATACATGCAATATTTCTTTAAGGACAGTGAATTTATTCACACCTAGAGTTTTCTAGTCTTATTCCTTTTCTAATAGTCTTAAAAAATATTGGTAATGGATATTATTATTTTTGTTATGGAGACTTTGAAGGAGTTAACTTGATCGCTTTAATGGAATAAAATTTACTCGCTGGAAAAACAAGATGATTTTCCTACTTATTGCTTTGAAAATTTGATAAATTCTTGATCTTGAATTGACTACAATTCCTGAACCATTGAACAAAACTCATATGAAGTTAAAGCAAGAAGGAAGAAGTATGAAAAAAACTAATTGTTATGTCGTCGACATGTTTTGAATACTCTGACAAATTGAGTTACTATATTTGACAGCGACTGCTTTATATTTCAATTGCGATGTATAATTTGAGCGTGATCAAATTTTGGCGCCGTTTCCTAGGAATACGGTTAAGAAATAGTTAATTGGTGTCTAAAATTGACGAGTAGTCTTTATTTCATGAATTACGATTTTATTTTTGTTTGTTCTTGAGCCTTCACAGGATATGGCAGACCATGGCCGACTGTTCAATGTCATGCCCCACCTTGGGAGGCATGACTGGCACCTAGTGCTACACTGGAATCTGATTGACCTGGCTAGGCTTATGCACACCTGCAACTCAATTCAAGAAAGCCACGAGCTATATCTCGGCTGTAAATACAGCCTCCAGCCAACAAGGCCGTATAACCACCTGTAAAAGGAAACAGCTAACCAACCACAAGAGATAAAAAGGAATTCTATGTAGGCCGACAAGACCACCATGTTGTCTAGTTTTAGCAGAATGAAAATCAGGCAACTACCACTATACTATAGCCGACAAGGCCACTAACTAACAGCTAAACAAGGCCCCATACAGCCATCACATGAAATAAAACATATATAGGCCCTACATGGCAAACAACAAAACAGACAACTGGAAATCTGTAGCCTGAAAGCCTCTAGGAGTAGAATAATAATTGAGATAGGGCCCCGACCTACCCATAAATGACACAATAAAAAGAGCAAACCTTCTAGCTATTAGCTCCGAAGGAAGGGAGCTGACTGTACTGCTGACTCAGACTAAATTCTAAGACGGTCCTGGTCCGCACCTATCCGCACCTGCAGGCAAGTAATGCAGCGTCTCAAGGATGGGCGTCAGTACAATATATACCGAATATGTAAGACAGTAAAAGAAAATGACTGAATAAAACTAAATTGAAAGTGAAAGTAGCTGAGTAAAAGGGATAGAGATATAACTTGAATAACTTAACTTCTTGCTGTCTAATCTACTAGTAACTAGTGCAAACAAGAACCTTACCCTCGCCTCCATAAGCCCGGAAGGTACAATCAGCATAGAATAACCCGCTTGGGCCCCCATAAGCCCTAGCGAGCACACTTCAATCTACATACCCCTAACAAGGTCAAAGTGAGTTAACTGGTAACTATAGCCGACCTACCAGTCCCCTGGGTTTGCAACTGATCCCACTCGGCCCTTGATCTGTAGCTGTGTCTGAGTCCAGTGGACTCCTGATAACTGCACCCTAGGCACCAGGCTCAACGAGAGTGTGGTGCCGATACGGCATAAAGCTAGTAGTCCAGCCATGGAATGGACTGTAATATGACCCTTGGGCCAATGCATCATCTCTGGAGATGGCATATCGCTCCTTGGAGCGATGTCACATAGCCCTTGGCGGGCGACGACACAGCTAGTAACCCTGGGGTTGGTCACGGAAGGCTATATAGGGCAGGGTCAATCCCAAACTAAACATACAATGCTGGTCTCAACTAATAACAATTACTAATCACAATAACAATACTTCTGGCTTTCTTACAGGGACTCAAATGGTATTACAATACTATAAAAAGGTAACCTGCCGAAGGAATTCGACTTAACATACCTCGATAGCCGATTCCCGATGAACTGACGAGTTTCAACTTGTAATCAATAACTCTTTTTTATCGTAACCTTAATACTGAGAGAACGAGACTAATTTCAATACTAAATTCGGCAAAAATAATAACTTTCAATAGTGATAATAACTATAATTCAACTTCGCAAAGTATGGCCGAAAACATATAATTCTTGAGAGTTCAGAAGGGAGAACTGCTTACTTAATGCCTGTGGCCCTTTAGGAATCAATTTGGGGCAATTCTAATAACTTATACTAAGTGGAGTTTCAATTTACCGGGCGTATTTCGAGAAACTAACTCCATAGGAATGCTCTCTGCAGGCTTAGAACTCGATACTTGAAGTTAATTTGCGTTTAGACCGCGTTTAGCAGCTTAATCGGAAGAAATTTTGTGTGAAAATTTCGTATTGCTCTCTCTCTGGACGAATGTCTTTTGTTTGATAATAAACCAAATGAACCACTTAAACTTATATAACATTTGGGCAGTGGACAGGGGGTCCTTGTCACGGCCCCCATCGCGCTGATTTATGGGCGTGTCACGACTCCCACCGCGGAGGGAGGAGGTCCATGACACGCTACCCTTGTTGCAACCTGCTTCGGCCTTCTCCCTCGCTACCTTGATTCCGTGCTCGTACGTCCTTTCCCCCCGCCCTTTCTCATATGAGTCATACTCTAAAACTCTCGACTTACGTACGAATGCATCGATGAACGATAGGAACTTATTGGGTGTAACATCGTCCTCACCTTAGGAACATTTGTCCTCGAATAAAAACTTCAAAATTGCTGGAGTTAACTCTTTTAACTAGTATTCTGGAAAAATTTCGGTAGAGTCTCCCCTGTAATATGGACTATCTAAAAACCTGAAACGCAGAAAAGTCCAACACAGGTGTCTCATAGGACGCTATAACAACCATTTCACAGCAAAGAGGTAGCCAACTGAGTAGTATAGATAACACAAGCAGTAAAATAACAACTGAACGATAATGTTACCTTAACTGCATAATCTCAACCCCGGAACAGGTGAGGATATCTAGACCTCATATCATCCTCAGCCTCCCATGTCATTTCTTCTTTATTCCTGTTCCTCCATAATACTTTAACAAAGGCGACATCTTTTGTTCTCAACCTACGAACCTGACGATCTAATATGGCCACTGAAACTTCTTCATCGGCTAACTCCTCAGTAACCTGAACGTCCTCAACTGGCACGACTCGGGACGGGTCCCCTATACACTTTCGCAGCATTGACACGTGAAAGACCGGGTGAACAGATTTTAACTCTGGAGGTTAGTCTAGCTCATATTCCACTTGGCCTATTCTCCGGAGGATCCAATATGGCCCAACAAACCTAGGGCTAAGCTTTCCTTTTTTACCAAACCTCATTACGCCCTTCATCGGTGAAACTTTCAGAAATACCCAGTAATCAACATTGAATTCCAAGTTCCTACGCCGTACATCAGAATAGGATTTCTGGCGAGTCTGAGCTGTCAGCAAGCGCTCTCGGATGAGCTTTACTTTATCTGATTGATGGATCATGTCTGGTCCAATTAACTCTGATTCTCCTACCTCGAACCATCCGACGGGGGACCTGCATTTTCTCCCATATAAGGCCTTGTACGATGCCATCTAAATTGCTGAATGATAACTGTTGTTGTATGCAAATTCAATTAGGTGTAAATGTTCATCCCAGCCGCCCCCGAAGTCTATCACGCACGCTCGTAACATATCCTCGAGCATTTGAATTGTACGTTCTGCCTGCTCATCTATCTGAGGGTGAAATGCTGTACTCAAATTGACCTGTGTCCCCAAACCTCTCTGAAATAACTACCAGAATCTAGCTGTGAATTGTGCCCCTTTGTCAGAAATGATAGATGCTGGGACACCATGTAACCGAACTATCTCCCTGATATGTAACTCAACATAATCCTCGGCCGAGAAGATGGTCCTAACTGGTAGAAAATGAGCTGACTTCATTAATCTGTCGATAATCACCCAGATGGAATCAAATCTATGCCTGGTACGAGGTAGTCCTGTCACAAAATCCATGTTGATTACTTCCCATTTCCATATAGGTACTGCTATTTCTTGTGTCAATCCACTGGGTTTTTGGTATTCAGCCTTTACTTATTGGTAGTTAGGGCATTGTGCTATAAATTCTGCTACACCCTTTTTCATTCCAGGCCACCAGTAAATCTATTTTATGTCATGATACATTTTCGTCAAACCTGGATAAAGAGAGTATTGAGAGTAATGTACCTCGGCTATAATATGCTGGCGAAGCCCTGCTACATTTGGAACGCAAAGGCGACCGCTGAATCTCAGGACCCCGTCTTCGGTTACCTCAAAATTCGATACTTCACTTTGTTGTACCTTATCTCTAAGCCGTACTAAATAAGGATCCTCATACTGCCGTTCTTTTACTTCTACAACCAAGGATGATACTGCGGTATTCTGTATCACTGCCCCACTGTTTCCCGAGTCTACTATTCATACGGCCAAACTGCTAGCTGATGCAATTCTCGGGCCAACTCTCGCTGTTCGAGACTCAAATGTGCCAAAATTCCCATTGATCTACGGTTAAGGGCGTCTACCATTATATTAGCCTTTCCTGGATGATACAAAATGTTCACGTTATAGTCCTTCAACAGTTCAAACCAGCGAAGCTGCCGTAGATTCTACTCTTTCTGTATAAAGATATATTGGAGGCTCTTATGATCAGTGAAGATATCGACATGCACACTATACAGATAGTGCCTCCATATTTTTAAGGCATGAACTACTGCAGCTAACTCCAGATCGTGGGTGGGGTAGTTCTTTTCATGTTTCCTCAGCTGCCTCGAAGCATAAGCAATTACCTTACCGTGCTGCACCAAAACACATCCTAACCCAACGTCAGAAGCATCACAATATATTGCATACCCCTCTGAACCTTCTAACAAAGCTAGTATTGGTGCCGATGTTAATCTGTTTTTCAACTTCTGAAAACTCTGTTCACAAGTTTCAGTCCAGTGAAACTTAGCCGCTTTTTGAGTTCACTTGGTCAAAGGCGCTAATAAAGTAGAAAACCCCTCTACAAATCTTCTCCGCCTAACCCCAGGAATCTGCGTACCTCGGTTGGAGTTGTAGGTCTAGGTCAAGTCTTTACTGCCTCGATTTTCTGTGATATCGACCTGAATACCAATATCTGACACAATATGGCCCAGAAAGGCTACAAAATTCAGCCAGAACTCACACTAAGAAATTTTTTCATACAACTGGCGATCCTTGAGAATCTGGAGCACCGTTCGCAAATGATCTCGGTGTTCTGCTTCTGAACGAGAATACACTAGAATGTCATCAAAGAATACTATCACAAACAGATCCAGATACGGCGTAAAGATGCTTTTCATCAGATTCATGAACACTGCTGGGGCATTCGTCAGCCTGAAGGACATAACTAGGAATTCAAAATGATCATACCTGGTCCTGAAAGCTGTCTTTGGGATATCTCTCTCCCGAACACATAACTGGTGATACCCTAACCTTAAATCAATTTTGGAAAAGTATCTTGCCCATTGTAGCTGATCAAACAAATTATCTATCCTGGGAAGCGGGTATTTATTCTTGATGGTAACTTTATTCAACTGCCAGTAATCTATACACATGCAGAGGGAGCCATCTTTCTTTCTTACAAAAAAACTGGCCACCCCACGGTGAAGTACTCGGCCTGATGAATCCCTTATCTAGCAGATTTTTCAACCGTTCTTTCAATTCTCTAAGCTCAACAGGAGCCATTCGATACGAAGGGATGGATATAGGCTGAGTTCCTAGTAACAGGTCAATAGAGAAATCGACTCCCTTTCTTGAGGGATGCCAGGGAGTTCATCTGGAAACACATCTGGAAATTTATTGACCATAGGAATAGACTGGCAAGTTGGGGATTCTGCTTGGACATCCTGAACCTTGATAATATGATAAATGCAACCCTTTGCTATCAACTTCCTTGCCCGAAGATAGGATATAAACCTATCTTTTGGCCTGGCTGCATTGCCTTTCCACTCTCGCACAACCTCCCCTAGAATGTGAAATTGGAGAGTCTTGGTGCAACATTCTACATTGACATAACATGGCACTAGACAATCCATACCCATAATTGCATCAAAATCAATCATTTCTAGTTTCACTAAATCTGCCCAAGTATAGCGACCAACAACCTCTACTATGCAACCCCGGTTGATCCTTTTAGCTATGATAGAATCACCGATGGGTATATACACTAAAAAAGGTCGCTGAAGCAATTCTGGCATTATACCAAACTTTTGGGCTACTAGTGGCGTAACATAAGACAAAGTGGAACCTGGGTATATCAAAGCATAAACTGAATGAGAACAAATGTCCAGCATACTTGTCATAATATCCGGCAATGACTCTGACTCCTGTTGCCCTGGTAACGTATAAGTGCGATCTGGCGCGGTACTTGAATTAGATGCCCCTGACCTGCCTCAGCCTCTACCAGCTGAAGCTGAGGGCCTGCGTCCTGCTGGAGGTGTTGGGGCACGTGACCTTGCTGAAGATCTGTCCTGTCGGTCCCGCTCACCCTGACCTCTGGCTGGACAGTCTCTCATTATATGACCCTCTTGTTCACAGGTATAACACACAGTAGAACCATACCTGCATGCCCCAAGATGATGTCGACTGCAGATAGGACAATGTGGCATGGTGAATATACTCTGCTCTGACCCCCTCTGCTTCTACGAAGTCGATGCCCGTGAGCTTTCATCGGGTGCTAACTTCCCCCGGCGGTCTGATCTACCACCCTGCTGCTGCTGTGCAGGTGGGGGTCTGGGTGGTCTGCCTGATAGTCATGGCCTAGGTTTGCCCTGGAACTCTTCCTGGGTATCGCTAGGTCTAGCCCTGCGACACTGCCCGCTGTCGCTATATGATCCCCTCAATACTCTGAGCAAATGCCTGAATATGGGCGATATCCATGTCCTCTCGCAACGTAGCCGTAACACAAGTCTCCACGTACTTTAGAAGCAACTCCATAATAAACCGGTGCACTCTAGCTGCCATAGTGTCTACGAAAGCCGATGCATATCGGGCCAAAGAATCAAATCTCATAGTATACTCCCGAACACTCATCGAGCCCTTCTCTAGATGCAAAAACTGATCTACCTGGGCCTGTCAAATTTCCCGCTACAAATAATGATCTAGTAAGGCCTCTGAAATGCTGGACCAAGTCGGAGGGGAAAATCTCTACTTTGGGACCTTTCCCAACTCACATACCATAAAACCGCTATGTCCCGTAGACAAAATACCGCTAACTCAATCGACTCCACAGGCGTAACATGCATCACCTTGAAAATCTCCTGCAGCTGGTCTAAGAAGTCCTAAGGGTCCTCATCTCGATCCGTCCCTGTAAACTGCGGGGGACTCAGAGTGAGGAACTCTCGGACCCTTGAACTACCAGGTCTTCCCAAAGACTCAGCAACCAAAGGTGCCACTGGCTGACGCTGCGTAACCATCATCTGAGCTGGCATGAAGACAGCGCTCCTAACCTCCTAATCTTATGATGTCGGTATAGGAACTGCTAGAGGTGGTGCCGACACATCTGCCACTCTCGAAGGCTCCTGACGTGGTGGAGAATGTTAGGGAGACTGAGATAAAGTCTCCCTATCACCCTCAGATTGGGCTTGGTCTGACTGGGGCATCCTGCTAGTGCCCTCTCCTTCCGCGACATCTAACTTCTGGCCTATCATAGTCTGTCGTGTGTCCAACATTTCTATGTAGACAAGCAGAATATAGTAAGTTTAAGGACTCAACCCTATACAACACAGCTCTATAGAATGACTGGAAGAAAAAGAAGAGTAATCGCCCTATCATGCCTCGTAACCTCCTGCCAATAGAATGTGGTACACAACACATCCATAGGCAAAACTCTACTTCACACGGCTTGAAGATTCCCTCGGATACGACCGACTCTGATACCAAGTTTTTCATGCCCCACCTTGGGAGGCATGACTGGCACCTAGTGCCACACCATCTAACTGACCTGGCTAGGCTTATGCATGTCTGGTGCATGCCTGCAACTCAATTCAAGAAAACCACGAGCTATATCTCGGCTGTAAATATATCCTCCGGTCGACAAGGCCGTATAGCCACCTGTAAAAGGAAATAGCTTACCAACCACAAGTGATAAAAAGGAATCCTATGAGGGTCGACAAGACCATCATGCTGTCTAGTTTTAGCTGAATGAAAATCAGGCAACTACCATTATACTATAGCCGACAAGGCCACTAACTAACAGCTAAACAAGGCCCCACACGATCATCATATGAAATAAAACATATATAGGCCCCACATGGCCAATAAGAAACAGACAACTGGAAATATACAGCCTGCAAGCCTCTAGGAGTGGAATAATGGTCAAGACAGGGCCCCAACCTACCCATAAACTGCACAATCAAAAGAGAAAACCTTCTATCTATTAGCTCCGGAGGAAGGGAGCTGACTATACTGCTGACTCAAACTGAATACTAAGATGGTCCTAGTCCGTGCCTATCCGCACCTACAGGTAAATAATGCAGCGCCCCAAGGATGGGCGTCAGTACAATATGTATCAAATATGTAAGGCAGTAAAAGGAAATGACTAAATAAAACTGAATTGAAACTGAAAATAGTTGAGTAAAAGGGATAGAGATATAACCTGAATAACTCAACTTCCTGCTATCTAATCTACAAGTAACAAGTGCAAGCAAGAAACTTATATGGCCCCCATAAGCCCAGAAGGTACAATCAGCAAAAAATAACCCCCTAGGGCCCCATAAGCCCTGGAGAGCACACTTCAATCTACATTCCCCTAACAAGGTCAAAGTGAGTTAACTGGTAACTATAGCCAACCTACCGGTCCCCTGGGTTTGCAACTGAGCCCACGCGGTCCCTGATTTGTAGCTATGTCTGAGTCTAGTGGATTCCTTATAACTGCACCCTAGGCACCAGACTCAATGAGGGTGTGGTGCCGAGTCCAGCCATGGAATGGACATTAATGTGGCCCTTGGGCCATTGTATCATCTCTGGAGATGGCATATCACTCCTTGGAGCGACATCACATAGCCCCTGGCGGGCGACGACACAACTAGTAATCATGGGGTTGGTCACGAAGGCTATACAGGGCAGGGTCAATCCCAAACTAAACATACAGTGCTGGTCTCAACTAATAGCAACAACTAATCACAACAACAATACTTTTGGCTTTCTTTTAGGGACTCAAACGGTATTACAATACTATAAAAGGTAACCTACTGAAGGAATTCGCCTTAACATACCTCGATATTCGATTCCCGATGAATTAACGAGTTTAAACTTGTAATCAATAACTCGTTTTTATCATAACATTAATACTGGGAGAATGGAACTAATTTCAATACTAAATTCAGCAAAAATGATAACTTTTAATACTAATAATAACTATAATTCAACTTCGCAAAGTACGGCCAAAAGCGTACGATTTTCCAAGAGTTCAGAAGGGAGAAATACTTACTTAAAGCCTATAGCCCTTTAGGAATCAATTTGGGGCAATTATGATAACTTCTACTCGGTGGAGTTTCGATTTACTGGGCGTATGTCACGCCCCGCCTTGGGAGGCATGACTGGCACCTGGTGCCCTACTAGGACCTGGACTGCTGGACTAGCTGAGCCTGAGCACTTCTGGTGCAAGGCTGGCTCTAACTCTGGATTCAAGAAAACGACGGGCTATATAACGACTGTAAATACAGCCTCTGGCCGACTAGGCCTATAGCCGCCTATAAGACAACAACAACTAACCAGAACAACAGTAGTATAACGAAACCTATGCGGGCTGACAAGGCCACCATGTTGCCTAGTTATTTCTGAATCAAGAAAACAAGTGCTAAACTGCTATGTGAAAAACAAGATCACCACTACCAACTGAATAAGGCCCCACGCGACCATCATAAACAAACTGAAACATACACACGGCCTCACACGACCGGTACAGCTAACCACGGGGAATATACAATCGACAAGCCTATAAGAATACTGATAAGATGGTCAGGACAGGGCCCCACCCTACCCATACTGTACAATAAAAGAAAAGGAATAAACCTCTAGCTGTCTAGCTCTGGATGACTGGAGCTGATGACTCTATGTGCTGGCTAGAATCACGAGGGATCGGCTCCTCGTCTATGAGTACCTGTAGGCAAGTAATGCAGCGCCCCCAAACGGACGTCAGTACCACTGGTACCGAGTATGCAAAGCAAACCAAACATATCTGAAGATAAGCAGTGATACTGATAGTTACTGAAATGACAGAGGATAACTAAAACTGTCTGGAATAACAGAATCTGTACTGAGCTCAACTGTACTGGAAAGAAGATAAGAATCATACCTGCCGATGCGGTGTCCTGCTATTTATTAATTTAATAAGTGACATATATATGTATATATATTTAATAAGTAACATGTATATATAGCATACAAGAACCTATACCAGCCCCCATAAGCCGGAAAGTGCCAATCAACATGCAATATATATACCCCTACCTGGGTCAAACCATCCAAAAATAAATTCACTC
>JACEIK010000971.1:34425-46722 GCA_018107945.1 Datura stramonium | reverse complement strand
ATGCCACTCCTTGGAGTGACGTATCCTCACCCTCTGGCGGGTGAGTCGACACAACTATTAACCCTGGGGCGGCAAGGAAGCTCTAAGGGTGCCCACATAACACAATCAGGTCTCAACAAACAACAATAGTCACATATAACGTGTATAATAAATCTGATAATACTGTTCATGTTCTGATATTCTATTTTGATTCTCTGGCTGAATTAAACTGAATCTAGTACTAAGTCTGAAATAATCTCTCGCGGTTTAATACTGATTTACTGACTTTTATTTTGAATATGGCATAATAATACAAACATACTTAATACTCATCTTCTAGAACTTCCTTATGGAATTTACTCTATTTTTCTATGCTAGAATTACTAACTTGCCGAAGAAACTAGCTTTACATACCTCAGTTGTCGGCTTTCCGGCTAACTAGTGTAACTCGGTCAATATTCAGCTATTTCTTCCAACTATATTCACATTCATAGTAATTAGAACTAAATTCATCAATATTCCGGAAGAAAATGCTACTTTGAATATATATATAGCCCAAACTTTGACTTATCGGAAAACAATCGAAAACTCGCTATTTCTTGGAAGTCCAGAAGGGAGAAATACTAACTTCAGGGCTAAGAGTATATTGACACTAATTTGGAGCAATTCCACTTACCTTAGCTCGGTAGGACGACGGTTCGCCGGCCGAATTTCACGAAACTAACTCCGTAGGAATGTTTTCTGTAGCCTTATACTTCGATATCCAAGATTAATTTATTTTGGACCAAGTTTGATGGCGTAATCGGATGAATATTTATAAGAAATCCTCGTTCTCCCCTGTTCCCCTACGTTTATGCTAGAAATTATAAGTTAAAATGAAATAAAATCGAAGTAGAGGGGTTTATATACTTGAGCCTGGATAGCCCCTCCGTGGCACGTTGGCCATCGCGGAGGGACGGCCTCCGTGGCACGTTGCCATCGCGGAGGGGGTCTGCCCGGCCTCCTCTTGTGATGGTTCGATGCGGCGCTTGTACGGTCTTCCCCAAGGCCTTTTTCTAGCATGTATGACACTCTTAAACTCTTAACCAACATGCGAATAGACCTTCTAAATGTCAAGAATTTACGGGGTGTAACAACGTATTTTGAGAAACTAACTATGTAAGAATGCTTCCTGCAGGGTTAGAACTCGATACCTAAAGTTAATTCGCGTTTGGATTGCGTTTAGCAGAGTAATCGGAAGAAATTTAGTGTGAAAATGTCGTATTGCTCTCTCTCTGAATGAAGGTCTTTTGTTTGATAATAACCAAATGAACTACCTAAACTTGTATAACATTTGGGCGGTGGATAGGGGGCCGTGTCACGGCCCCATCACACCGATTTACGGGCGTTTCACGGTGCCCAACACGGAGGGAGGAGGTCCGTGACACGCTGCCCCTGTTGCAGCCTGCTCCAGCCTTCTCCCTCGCTACCTTGATTCCGCGCTCGTACGTCCTTTTCCTGGGCCCTTTCTCGTACGCGTCGTACTCTAAAACTCTCGACTTACGTACGAACGCATCAATGAATGATAGGAATTTATGGGGTGTAACATTCAACCTTCCCCTGTGGGAAGGATTGAATGGAGGAACAACGAACCAAAGCTTTGCAAAGGGCTAAATAATAGCAGCAGGCTAGGAGGGATGGTTTCTATGGAGAGCATATTGATCTAGATGAGGTTGGCTTCACCGGAGCAATAGTGCCACTCCCGCTGCTAGCCAATGCTAAATTCGACATCACCAGTACTATGATTCAGTTTTTTAACATGAAAGGGCTATTTAAAGGACTGAAGGGAGAAAATCCCAACCATCACTTAATTAATTTTATTGGAATATGCAATGCGTATAGGATACTAGGGGTGACACAAGAGGCTATCAGACTTAGATTGTTCTCGTTCTCCTTGACCGGGGAAGCTATAGTGTGGTTGAATGAGCTTCTAGATGAATCTATTACTACTTTGGTGGAGTTGACTACAACTTTCTTGGAGAGGTTTTTCCCACCCTCACGAATGATTCAACTGAGGGATGAGATAAATAATTTTAGACATAAAGCGAGAAAAGTTCTATATAAGTTTTGGTTTAGACTTAAAAAGAAACTAAAACAATGTCCAAATCATAAGTTTCCAGATGAAGTTCTTCTGAAAATATTCTACAGGTCACTCAACTTTACAAACAATTGATTGCTAACCACATAGCAGTAGGGCCAATCATGTCACACATTTTCAAGGAAGCCAGTGAGATACTATATAAGTTTGCAAAGACCAACAGGGCTTGGTACAACATTAAGTATGAGATCGGAATTGTAAATCACTCAAGGGAGGTGCAAGCAGAGTTACAAAAAAGGGAGATGGAATGTGATCAAAACATGGCCCAGATCAAAACTCAGATGGAATTAATTACCAAGTATTTAGCTACTATGAATACACAAAGTGCAAGCGGTTAACATGAAAAGAGAAATGTACAGGTATGATGATTATTACTCTGACTATGAGGAAGAGGCTGACTTTGCTGACCATCATACAGAGGATTCCCAAGCTTGCACCCCAGTTTCTGATCCAGGCAACTAGCGGAGCAATCTCGGGAATCAAGGTCGGAACCATTAATGTAGGACAGGATAGGGTGGCGAAGAGAAAATCTATCGGAGAAATTAGGGACCACCACCAAGTAACTCTAGAGATGACAAGATAGAAGCCATACTCAGCCAGGTCTTGACAAAACTTGAGTCCACAGAATCAGGGGTAAATAAGATGCATGAAGAGCTTTCTTTATTGGATAAGATGGTTGAATCACACTCTTTCTCAATCAGACAATTAGAGAGGCAAATGGAACAAAAGTCTATAGTGGAAAAGCAGAGACCTGAGGAGGACCAGTGCATATCGATAGCAACGAGAAGCGGTAGGACCACCTTTGAGCAACAAACACTCGGAACAAGGGCCATTGCAAAAGAAAACAATCTAGGACAAATGGAAGCAAGAGAACAGAGCAGCGCATTGTCTGACCCCCATACTGGGAGGCGTGATGCGCCAACAGTTCAAGGCACAGAGCAAAGCAGTAAGGAGTGCGATATGATGTCCTATCAGTGCTGTGAGGAGCACAACACATAGGAGGTGCATAGCCTTGGGGTATGTATCACAGAGGAAAGTGGAATCAAGGAAGGGTCATAAGCTAAGAAAGACGAGAGAGAGGCAGGAAATGCAGTAGAAAATCAGAAACTATACAAATAAATCCAAGTCCGCCTCCCCCTTTTCCCAACGCCTTAAAAAGAAAGTTGAAGATGAAAATTTTCACAAATTTATTTCTATGTTAAAGTAGCTATCCATCAATATTCCATTGGTGGAAGAACTGGGGAAAATTCCAAGAGACACAAAGTTCATGAAGCAGTTGGTGACTCAAAAGAGAACAATAAGCTTTGACCCTGAGGATAACATTCACCACTGCAGTGCAATAGCATCATACTCGTTAGTGCAGAAAAAGGAGGACCTTGGAGCTTTCACAATCCCCTGTTCAATTGGAGTAGTGAATGTCACTAAGGAATTATGTGATCGCTAGCATAAATTTGATGCCTTTGACTGTATATGAGCATATGGGCTTGGGAGCCCCTATACCAACTGCAATGCAGCTACTAATGGAAGACCGCACAGTAAAAAGGCCAGTGGGAGTATTGATTGATGTTCTAGTCAAAGTGGAGAGATTTATCTTTCCAACAGACTTTGTCATATTGGATTGCGATATTGATTTTGAAGTACCCATTATTTTGGGATGCCCATGCTTATCCATTGAAAGATCATTAGTAGATATGGAGAGTAGAAAACTGAAATTCAGGCTGAAAAATGAGGAAGTGGTATTTAATGTCTGCAGAGTCATACGACAACCAAATGATTTAGCTGTAATATTTATGATAGATGTCATTGATGATGCAATTAGGGAATTAATAGAGGAAAGCTATACAGCTAAAGCCTTGACATCAACATTGTTTGAACCAAATGACTGGGAAGCTGCTGGAGCGGATGAGACAGTGAAAGATATAGTGGGAAGGGGTAGATACTTATATGCACCTAAATAATTGGATCTTGATTTGAAAAATAGAGCAAACCCTCCCTCTAAGCCATCGATAGAAGAACCACCAGTATTGGAGTTGAAACCGTTGCCTTCCCATCTTCGGTATGTATTCTTGATCCTCATAACACATTGCCAGTAATTATATCCACAAAGTTGTTGTATTGATAGGTAGAAGCATTGATCTCTATTCTAGTAACTTACAAAAGAGCAATAAGGTGGACCATTGCAGACATTATTGGTATTCTACCAGGGATTTGCACTCATAAGATTAAGTTGAAGGAAGATTGCACACCTAGTATTAAGCACCAAAGGAGGATAAATCCAATCATGAAAGAAGTGGTAAGGAAAGAAATCATTAAGCAGTTAGATGCATGGGTGGTCTATCCAATCTCTAATAATCAATGGGTTATCGCAGTACAGTGCGTACCAAAGAAAAGTGGGATGGCAGTGGTGCAAAACAAGAAGAATGAGCTTGTCCCCACTAGAACAGTGACTGGATGGAGAGTATGTATGAATTATAGAAAATTGAACAACTGCACAGAGAAAGATCACTTTCTACTTCCCTTTATGGATCAGATGATAGACAGGTTAACGGGGAGAGTATATTATTGCTTCCTTTATGGATACTCATGATACAACTAGATTTCTATTACCCTAGAGGATCAGGAGAAGAAAATATTTACCTGTTCTTATGGAACGTTCGTTTTCAAAAGGATGCCTTTTGGGTTATGTAATGCGTCAGCCACATTCTAGAGATGCATGATGTCCATATTCTCAGACATGGTAGAAGACATTATAGAGGTATTTATGAATGAATTTTCGATCGTGGGTGAATAATTTGAGGATTTCATAGCACACCTAGCTACAATACTTAAGCGGTGTGAAGAGATAAATCTGGTGTTAAATTGGAAAAAGTGTCAATTCAAACATGGTCACAAAAGGCATAATATTGGTGCACAAGATTTCTAAAAAAGGTGTTGAGGTGGGCAAGACAAAAATTGAAGTCATTTCAAAACTTCCACCTCCTATCTCTATTAAGGGAATCCACAGTTTTCTAGGGAATGATGGTTTCTATCAACGGTATATTAAAGATTTTTCAAAAATTGCTAACACCTTATGCAGGTTGTTGGAGAAGGATTCAAAATTTGTATTTGATGAAGCTTTCCTTAAGGCCTTCGAGTGTCTAAAAAAGAAGATCATCACAACACCCATCATAGTATCTCCTGATTGGAGTTAGCCATTCAAGATCATGTGTGATGCTAGTGGTGTAGCCTTGGGTGATATCCTTGGACAAAGACATGACAAGATCTTTCATCCCATATACTAAGCTAGCAAGGCTCTTAATCCAGCACAAAAGAACTACACAGTCATGGAACTAGAGTTTCTAGCCGTGGTATATGCCTTTGAAAATTTTTGTGCCTACCTCCTTGGCGCAACTATAGTGGTGCACACTGACCATGCAGTAATTCGGTATCTAATGGCAAAAAAAAATGCAAAACCTTGACTCATTCGCTGAGTACTACAACTACAGGAATTTGATTTTTAGGTGAAAGACAGAAGGGATATAAAGAACCAAGTTGTAGACCATCTATCCCGATTGGAGGAAGAAGGAAAAATGGGGAACGAGTTGGAGATCAATGATTCCTTTCCAGATGAACATGTATTGCCACTTCACATGACTTGATTCCATAGTTCACATATTTTGCAAACTACTTAGTGATTGATGTAATGCCTGAAATATGAGTTTTCATCAAAAGAGGAAGTTTCTCCATGATGTTAGGAAATTTTATTGGGATGAGCCATACCTATTCAGAATTTGTGCTGACAATATAATTAGAAGATGTATGCCTGAGAACGAGATGACTTATATTCTTGAGGCATGTCACTTGTCTCCCACTGGAGGGCATCATAGTGGCATTTGTACAACACAAAAGATATTATAGTGTGGTTACTATTGGCTTACTTCACCAAGACGCCCATGATTTTGCAAAAGCTTGTGATAAATGTCAACGAGAATGAGGAGTGTCTCGGAGACATGAGTTGCCTCTGACACCCATTCCCGAGGTAGAGTTGTTCAATGTTGGGGCATTGATTTCATGGGCCCATTTGTAAGTTCCTTTGGGACGAAAAACATATTGGTGGAAGTTGATTACATTTCCAAATGGGTGGAAGTTGTATCACTTCCAAACAATGAGAGTAAGTCAGTCATTGCATTCTTGCGAAGGAACGTCTTTTATAGATTTGGCACTCCAAGGGAAATCATCAGTGATGGTGTATCACAGTTCTACAATAGGCTATTTTGGGTTTACTTGAAAAATATGGAGTCAAGCATAATGTGGCAACATTTTACCACCCACAGACAAGTGGGCAAATAAAAGTCTTAAATCAGGAGATCAAGATGATTTTAGCCAAGATAGTTAATGCCAACAGAATAGACTAATCAAGGAGATTAGATGATACTTTATGGGAATATCGCACAACATTCAAATCACCCATAGGTATGTCACGATATCGCTTGTCTACAAAAATCATGTCATTTACCTGTGGAGCTTGAACACAAGGCTTTGTGGGCACTAAAGAAGTTAAACCTGAATTAGAAAGAAGCCACAAATTTAGACTCACCCAACTTAATGAGATGGATGAATTTAGATTAACGGTTTATGAAAATGCTGCAATATACAAAGAAAGAATGAAGCTTTATCATGATCGAAAGATTGAGAGGAGGGAGTTCACACCTGGGGATTTAGTATTTCCATACAATTCTAGACTCCACTTGTTTCTAGGTAAATTAAGGTCAAAAAGTTCAGGACCATTCAAAGTGGTTCAGGTGTTTTTACATGGTGCAATAGAGCTTGAAACCAAGAATTAAACAAGACTCAAACTGAATGGACGAATGGTGAAGCACTATCTCAGTAATCTAGAGAAGTTGAAAGTCTTGGAGGAACTATACCTTGATGAAGTTTGAGTAATTAGCGATCTACGTCGTGCTGTGATGTTAAATCAAGCCCTACTTAGGATGAAACCCAAGATAACATAGGTGTCATTTTTTTAATTGTTTGCTCAAGTGTGCAGAAAACAAGTCAAAAAATACATAACAGAGCTGTGGGGATCAAATAAGACCTGAAAGCCGCGTCAGCCCAACCCCGTATAGAGTTGTGCAATGCGTCGGCCAAACTCCATACGGAGAAGCGCAACATGGCTTGACTACAACCACAAGGAGCTATATGACGCGCCCAACTAGTGGATAAGTCATAATACCCCACTAATGATGNTTCCGTAGGTGAACCTGCGGAAGGATCATTGTCGAAACCATAATACCCCACTAATGATGAGGATTAAAGGCTCAGGGAGTTCTTCTTTCACTCTTTTACTTTATGCTTTATTATTTTAGCACTGAAGACAGTGCTACCAATTAAGTGTGGGGTGAGATAAGTAAACTTTATTATACCATGCATGCTTTCATTGCTAAATTTGTACATGATGGGCCTATTTTTTTGTGATTCTCGATTTGTCCCTGGTATCTTGTAGATTTTTTTTGTTTTAATTGATGTTTTATTTTTATTCGAATTCTCCTAAATTTTTTTGGGTACTTTTCCACTGGATAATCCCTTAGAATCGATTAGTAGGTCTAGTTTTTTTAGTTAGTCATAGAGTCATGATTTTTTCCGATGATGGATGGATGATGACAGTCTTAAGGGAAGATTAGTCATTAGGAGAACAAGAACTTGGAACCTTATGAATGCTAGGCGTTTCACTTAGATATCATGGAAACTTTGTGAAATTCACTCAAAAATGCATGAAAAGGTAGAAACACTTAGTCTTTTTAAACTTGACGCCTAAACTTGAAAAAAGTGGGCTTAATTATGTTATGGATGCAACATGGACATATGTGTTTATGTAATCTTGATTGACATTGTTGAAACATATGTGCCATTGTGTGAGTTAGGAATTTTAGTCTACTCCATGCTTGCAATTCGATGTCTAGAACTTGCCCGGTGTATGTGCAAAAGGAAATGAGGATGTTGAATCTAGGAAGTGATATAGGCATTTCTTTGGTAGCCTATTTGTATCCAATTTTTACCTACCTTGATGTGATTATTCTAGTTAGCTATTCTGAGTCTTATTCTTTTGGTACCCATGTTAAAAATTTAATCCCTTTCTGTTCTATTGACTTTATTTTATCCAAATGCCTCCTAGAGCACTTTAATGAAAATTTTGCGTAAAAGGAGCATGAGTGGAAAAAAGAGGGGAAAAGCTAAAAGTGTGAAAATTAGAAGAAAAAAAAGGTGAAATCTTCTAAACAAGGAGGGTGATGTTAGTAGGAAAACAAAAAGAAGAAAGATCTTTGAAAAAAAATGATGAATTTTTTTTGTGAGTGAGCTTAATGTTGAAAAATCCTCACTAGTCACCTAAGTTGAAGAATTGAAAAATAAAAGGAGGTATAAGGAGAAAATAGGAGATTGAAGAATGTGCTAAAAAGTCAAAGAGTTGGGAAGTATTTAAGTGTTTAGGGAGATGAATCACTATCTTGGCCAAATAGTTCCTACCCGTCCCGTAGCCTACATTACAACCACCTTTAAGTCCTAATTGATTTTTGATCCGATGTTTTATATTAGTGAAGTATTTACACTAAGGCAAAGCCTATGTGTCATCTTTTGCATGCATGTTGAGTTCTTTGGGAGAGTGAATGAAAATTATTTAATTATGCCCAAGTTAATATTGTTATATATCTTATTTCATTATGATTTCTTCTACATCTTTTGCTTCTATTTTCATAAACATGAGCGGATAAATCTTTTAAGCTAGGGTTGTGGGAACCATGATGGATTAATGAAAGTAGGCATAATAAAATAGTGATTCTTGAATGGTGAATTGGGTGGCTTGTTATTTTCTTCATATTAATGCTTAATTGCCCGTATCTTCAACTTGCTTGACCAAGGAGGTTGAAGTTAGGAAAAGCGAATAACAATGACAATTTGAGGCTACCAAACCTCATTTAAATTAACTTGAGCTCTAACTGAGGATAGTTAAGTTAAGACTTACTGTGAGACAAAAGTATATACACTTTGAGTCCGAGAGGATATAAGTGAAATTTATCTACCAAGATCGAGAGACATTAGATGAATTAGACATAATTCTTACACAAAATTCACCAGGATAAATCAATAGTAAACGCCTACTAAGTTATGAAATCATGAAAAACACAATCCTAGTTTTGTCTTAATATTTTGATAAACAACTCAACAATTGTTAGCATTATTTTCTTCTTTTTATTGGCAAAACCCCCTTTCGAAATATTGATTACAAGTTAGTTTATTCATCATCAACGATAGTTTCTTTCCTATTCCCTGTGAGATCAAACCCAACCTATATTGGATAACTATATTTGACAGCTACCACTTTATACTTCAATTGTAAGGTATAATTTGGGCGTGATCAGTAATCCAATTAATGATCATCGGAAAGAAATAGATAGAGTACTTGAATATTTATAAAGAACAAAACAATTTAGCATATGCTACAGTGGGTTTTCTACTGTGTTTGAAGGTTATACCGACGCAAGTTAGATTACTAATGTTAATTATAACAAATCCACTACAGGATGGATATCCACTTTAGGGGATGAAGCCATTAGTTGGACATCCAATAAACAAACTTGTATTTTTCATTCTATAATGAAAAGAATTTATTGCATTAGCAACTGCTGCAAAGAAAGCGTAATGATTGAGGAACATGTTATTAGACAAAAAGTTGTGATGACAACCTATGTCAATCATTTTTATATTTTACGATAGTGAGACTACGACGTGTATAACTCTTAATAAGATTTATAATTAAAAATAAGACATATAAGATTAAGACATGCTTATATAAGAGAATTAGTAACAAATGAAACTATATTTATAATGTATGAGAGATCTAGCAAGAATATGACAAATCTACTAACAGAAGTATTAAATAGAGAGGCGGAACAAATAAATCATGAATGAGACTAAAATCCTTACACTAAACACAAGTAATGAAAATCCAACTTTGATTTAGTATACACTTTAGCAATACCCATCCATAGGTTAATAACAAGTTACTTTGTGTTTTTAAGGCGTTAATATCTTTTTTTAGAGAGACTGATTCCACTGTACTGCATACTATTATGTAAGGAATTAAAGAATTATCAAAAATATGTCATAATAAGGATATAGTGACAAATTCTATAGTGCAAACTATTACGAGGATAGATTGATCTAATTCATAATAAAATTAGCAAGTGCATGAAGTAATAGTGGCACAACGTCTAGTTTCACCTATATAAATATTGAAGTGGTACTGCTTCAAACAAGATCTAGAGGGTTGATATTATAAATATTCATAAAATTAGGATTAGCAGCACATGCCCGTCAAAGACTTATTTAGTTGATGAACGCCGTATTTACACATTTATTAGTCATATTTTACCCATACTTAGCTATGTTGTGAAAATAAATTGTATGTTTTTTTTGTGTTTAATGATATATTTATGAAAAAGAGCTGACGCACAAGATTAGATGTTTCTAGGTATAAAAGTGATGAATTTGGGATTAATTGCGATTTAATAGTACAAGAATAGACAAACGAGGTTGATGAAACGAGTTAATAGAAGTTGGTATCGCGCAGGCATGCCTGTTCCATGGCCTGCGTGACACACAAACTTGATCAACGCACCAAGAGGCGTGATGCACCAGGCTTGATTGTGCAGGGAGGAGCGCGATACGCGGGCATTGTTCAGGTGTGGCAGATTTCGTTCCCAATTCTAATAGGAATAGAAGTTGCAAAACCCAATTCAAATCTAAGAAGAACAACGAAGGCTTAATCTACTATTATAAATACCCTCTCATAGCATGTCCAGCATGTTAATTAGTCTAATTCTAATAGTATAGTTTTGGAGTAGTATTGCACAATTCATACTTTATGAATTTGTGTAATAGCTTAGTTGGATATTTGTTGGAGATTCATCAAGTTCTTGAAACTCATTATAGCTTTAGAGATTTTGTTAAATAAGTTTATGTTATCGTAAGTACCTCATTATGAATTCTTCTACATCTTTTATTTTCATTCTCATAAGCATGAGCGGCTAAATCTCTTAAACTAGGATTGTGAGAACCATGATGGATTAACGAATGTAGGCATAATAAATTAGTGATTCTTGAATGGTGAATTGGCTGGATTATTATTCTCTTCGTTTTAATTAGTTTTAGTGGTTGCAAAGGTTGAAACGTGCCTGTATTTTCAACTTGCCCAACTAAGGAGGTTGAAGTTAGGAAAAGAGAATAATAATGGCAATTTGAGGCTACCAAACCTCATCTAAATTAACTTGAGCTATAACCAAGAATAGTTAAGCTAAGACTTACTGCGAGAAAAAAAGATACACACTTTGAGTTTGAGAGGAGATAAGTGAAATTTATCTACCGAGGTCGAGAGATATTAGATAAGCTAGACGTAAGTCTTACACAAAATTCACCAGGATAGATCACTAGTAAAAGCCTACTACTATGAAATCATGGGGAAAACAATCCTAGTTTTGTCTTAATAATTTTGATAAACAACTTAATCATTGTTAGCATTATTTTTTTCTTTATTTGCAAACCCCCCTTCCGAAATATTGATTGCACGTTAGTTTATTCATCGTTAACATATTATTTCTTCCCTATTCCCTATGGGATCGATCCCAACTTATGTTGGGTTACTATATTTGATAACGACCGCTTTATACTTCAATTGAAAGGTATAATTTGGGCATGATCATTAGTCGCTTATTATAGTATCATATGTTTGATATTTTCAATTTGACATAATGAATTGTGGTTCAAATTTTCAGATACCATCAAATTTGTCAAACTTTAAAATGCTTACACTAACTAACAGTTCAACTAAAGATACTTTGTATTATGCGATTATATATAATTGTACAACTAATAGGGAATTACTGAATAATTGTATTGTGTGGGAGACAAAAGTCCCACATTGATAGACTTCAAATTTATTTGAGGGTATTTAGGTGCCATTTGATTACGTGTTACAGTTATGCAGAATTTAGTAATACATGAATTAGTTATGAGGGAATCTATGTATTATTTTATACATAGATTAGTTGTGTATGTTTTAGTTATTCATGTATTAGTTATGTAGGTATTATTTATGAAGGGTTTAGTTATGTAGAGATTACAATACATAAATTATTGAATATTTAATT
>JACEIK010000971.1:8512-21430 GCA_018107945.1 Datura stramonium | reverse complement strand
AGCAACGTGGCACGGAGTGTATCGCGGAGCACTCCCTCCGTGCCACGGGGGTATCGCGGACCCTCTCTGGAATTTGGCTCCTTAGAATTTTCACCTTGGCATGCCACGGCCTGCATCGCGGAGCCTGGCCAACGTGCCACGATGCAATCGCGCACCTACACTGGAAATTGATGTCCCAGGTAATTGTACTCAACGTGCCACGGCTTGCATCGCGTGGCATTGTCTCTGTGTCACGGAGGTAACGCCAACCTCCACTGGAAATTGCCAAATTTAATTCACCCGAGGTAGAATGCCTCTGCGATGGCAGCGTGACACGGCTCCATCGCGGAGCCCTTACTTTTGCTGCTCTTTCTTGACCTTTTCCACTCCTCGCTTCCAAGTCCATTCCCGATTTTTACCAACATGTACCTTAGTTTCCCAAAAATCAATTTTACCTACAAAACATCACTATTCATGTTGGTTAGTATAAATTCACATTTTAACTAAAAATCACATGAGAATGTACACATAACGATCGATAAACAAGACAAAACGAAGCATTTGAGTATCACTTGGGCATGCAATTCTGCCCAAGATCAAGCGACACATGAAACACCGGATGCACTGAAGCCAAAGCTAAGGGAAACTACAACTCATACGCTACCTTGTCAACCCATCTCACAATCCGGTATGGGCCAACATAACAGGGACTGAGTTTTCCTTTCTTTCTGAATGTCCTCACTCCCTTCATGGGAGATAACTTTAGAAACACCCAATCATCAACATCAAACTCAAGTTCTCTCCTCCTCACATCCACGTAGGACTTTTGATGATTTTGGGAGATTTTCAACATTTCCCTTATAAGATGAACGTTCTCCATAGCCTCATGGACTGAACCTGGTTCTACCAACGCAGCTCCACCAACTTTGAACCAATCAATAGGCGATCTACATCCCGCCCATAAAGAGCCTCAAGGGTAGCCATCTGAATGTTGGAATGGTAGTTGTTGTTATATGCAAATTCAATGAGAGGCAAATGATTATCCCAACTACCATTATATCAATCACACACGCCCTCAACATATCCTCAAGAGTCTTAATGGTCTATTCAGCCTTACCATTTATTTGCAGGTGAAATGTTGTGCTAAGCTTGACCTGAGTACCAAGCCCCTTCTGAAACAATCTCCAAAACTAGGAGGTAAACTAAGTACCTCTATCTGATATAATGGACAAGGGTACTCCATACAATCGAACTAACTCCTGAACTTACATTTTAGCATAAACCTCTACTGAATCAGTAGTTTTGACCGGTAAAAAATTAGCTGCTTTAGTCAACCTGTCTACAACAACCCAAATAGATTCATACTGCTGATAAGTACGAGGAACTCCCTTAATTAATTCCATACTGATTTCCTCCCACATTCAAGTAGGGATACTAATGTCTTGAAGGACACCTCTTGGTCTTTGATGCTCAACCTTCACCGTTTGACAATTCGGACACTTAACCACAAACTTTGCTATGTCCTTCTTCATGCCATTCCACCAATAGACTTCCCATAGGTCACAGTACATCTTGGTGGAACCTGAATGTATAGAATATCTTGAACCATGAGCCTCATGCAACATCCGCTCCCTCAAGTCATCAACTCCTGTTACACACAAATGACCCTGATATCAAAATACACTATCTCCCCCCTGGGAGAAGACCTCCACCTTCTGATTCTGAACGACTTCCTTCAACTTGACAAAAATAGGATCCTCTTCTTGTCTAGCTTTGACCTCGGTCACCAGGGAAGATTCTGATCTATTTTGAATAATGACAGCACCATCCATCGAGTAAACAAGAAAGAACTCCTAGCCGTGCAAGACGATGCACATCCTTCACTAACTCTTTCCTCTCCTCATCTACATGGGTCACACTCTCCATAGAAAGCCTGCTAAGAGCGTCTTCAAGCACATTAGCCTTGCCTGGATGATAAAGGACACTCATGTCATAATCCTTAAGAAGTTCCAACCACCTCCTTTGATGTAGATTTCGATCCTTCTGGGTAAACACGTACTGTAGGATTTTATGGTCCATAAATACCTCCACATGCACCCCGTACAGATAGTGTCTCCAAATTATCAAGGAAAATACTATCGCCGCCAACTCGAAGTGGTTTTGCTCGAAAGTTGACCGTGGTCAAACTTAGCTTCCTCAAAGCTCATAAATTCAACCAAAGGTTCAAATCACTCCTGAACACCTCGGGATCTATGCAAACTACCCAACTAAGTAATAAATCACCATCCGGAACTAACGAAGCTTTGAGAATCCAAATTCTAGCTCGTTAACCTGTGGACTTTGTCAAATATTATAGAATTTAAACCTTACTCATCCAATCTTCATTAGATCATCTTGGGAATTGTGTCATCTATCTCTGCAAGTCATAAACAATAAAATAAAGATAGGTGTCACGACCCGAACATAGGCTCGAATCGAGACACGGGACATGGAGCCCCGAGAAACTCCAAGTTGACCCATGGCATGAACATACATCTAACTCAATCACATAAACAGAAATACTCAACATAATAGTGTAGCGGAACCATGATCATGAAATAACATAGGAACCGAAACGTACTTCATACATGATAGCTGAATACTACACATAGTCTGAAAACCTCTAACATATCTGATGGGTTGATGGGACAACATCCCTAACTAACCCTACAAGTTTGGAAAACTAGACATAAAGGATAACTGATATCAACTGGTCCTCAGGAGATGAGGACTGACCAATGAACTAGATGCTAACTCCAGGAACGAGCTAATGATGGTGCTGGGTCTGAAGATCGGAGCCTATATCAAGAAATGATATAGCATAAAGTATGCGGTCAGTACGTGAAATGTACCGAGTATGCAAGGTAAAAAACAGACATTTAAAATACATAAGAGTTCATAAGAGTAGGACAATATGCTCATAACATGATTATCATAATGTAACATAAAGCTCAAGGTTTTCAAAACATTCATAAATCAGTCATAATCATAATAATAGGAGAAAAACTTCATTAAACTTGATTTGAGCAAAAATAATACGAACATAACCATGCATAAATCATGAGAAACAATGGGAAGACTCGTCATAACCGACGCCATCATGGTAGAGCCTTACATGATGCCCCAACTATCTCACTCAAGTGGGCAGAGTCGTCCCAAGCTTGCTAGGCAAGGGACGTGCAGTATGTGATATCACAAAAGAAGGGATCCATTAACATTGATATGTATCAATATGAACCTACAGTGGCACATAGTTATGAGACACCAGCATAGTCTTTTCAATGCCGAGCTACTCAATGCTAGACACTGCTCCCAAAAACATGATCATTAGGCTCATGTGTAAATCATAAACGTCATTAATGAGATTCATGGACAAATAAACATTAACATCATTGATCCCCATTTACATACATGTTTATCCATGAATCAAGGGTCCGTCATAAATCGATCAATCATGAAATCCATATCATAAATCATAAATCATGAACATATGGGCATTTCCAAATACTTTAACAAGCTTGAAAATACTTAATTCTCTTGAAAACATGATTATAAACATGGGTAACTTGAAATCATACTTTTCATCATTAATATCTCATCATACATTAACATTCATCATAATTCTCACCTTTCATAAGCTTTCTCATAAATGGGCATTTAAATCTATAAAGCTTGAAACATGATTTTAATGGAAAACAACGTAAAACTTGTCCATGATTCATAATTCAGTAATAAAAACTCATTTAGATCATACCCATGTAGAGAATTAGAAATTTAATGCATTGGGTTAAAATCTCATAGAATCAACAAAGGAATTTTCATGATTTAGAGAGAGATTGGGCATGGGTGTGAACGTATTCACCGATTCATAACCCTACATACCTAGGGAAGATATGATTTTTACCAACCCTTGAAAGCCCAATGAAGATTGAAAGAAAGCTTGAAGAAATATAACTTGATAACCTCCTAAACCCCTTTAATATGCATGCATGGATGTGAATGAGCCTAGGATAGATTTTTCCCTCATAAAACACTGCATTTTGATCCTTAAATGATGTAGTTTAGGACCCTAGGACTTGGAATGATGAAACTACCCTTAATAAATTTTTTGAAAATTTTGCAATGTCAATCACCACGGGGGATCCTACGGGTCGTACCACGATACCATGAGTTGTGGTATCCATCCAATACATCCATTGCCAATTCTTAACTTCTCAGATTCTAACACCACGACTCGACAGGATGAGTTGTTACAAAAAAAACAGTCTGTCTCATCCTCCCGTTATTTCCCCCTAACGACTGCACTCGGACTTCCCCACGAGCCACACCACGACTCGTGCATACTTCCTTCAAGTCATGGTTTCCACCCGTCGCTTCGACTAGGAATTTTCCTAATCTTTCCCAGGTTACTCACAACAATCTGTTGCTTCTCCTAACGACTCATTTCTTCCATCTAAACTAATGATCAGTCTCACCACGACCACAAGCCACGACTCGTGACATCAAAACACGGGTCGTTCTAGGACCCGTTACTTCCAACTTCCACCCTACAGTACCTAACCACAAACACCTCCTACGGGTTGTTGGTGGAACCAACAATCCATTCCTTGACTCGTTCTATGATAAATTTCCAGATTCCTACCATTTTCCATTTTTAAATCCCGGGTCTAGTCTTAGGCACTTCCGGGGTATTACATACGGAAAGGTTCAACCTAGGGAAATGGGTCAAAATCACAAAATGACCAAGTGGGTTGTTACACTTCTCGGCTCGGCTAATAACTACGCTTCCTGAACCTCTACATACTCGACACCTATGGAAGGAATAGAGAGTTATCCTAAATGTACATGTTGTAGCCATCGCTTCCATTATGGGGTATCTCACATAGGGCTTAGAGTAAAGAAAATTTCAAGCATGAATCATTAAGGAGATCTATGTTGAGTATACACCTGACATGGCACAAGCTTATGAGCCGAGCATAATGAGAGACATGACTTAACATACATAGCGAGGTCATGACATGAATCTGAGATTTATGGAATCATGGAAGAAGACTGGAATCACCATCTGAAGTAGTTATGTCTCATTCTATGAATATGAGTACGAATACACGTAAGGAGTACTTGGAACTTAGGCATGGGCATAACATGTTCACTTACTGCATGAGTAGAGTATTGCTTAGACTGAAGTATAGAAGGACACTTGAATAAGCATGGGTCGATCTCCCATGGTTACTGATGCTGTACCATCACACTTGAAACTCAAGGCTTTACCTAGTCCTTCACCTTATAATCTCCCTCTTGGCTTAAAGGTCATCATTCTGAGGATTGGATCCCCTTCTTAAGACTAGGAAAAAATATTATCTCTTGACTTCCCATTCGCCTCTAAGACTATCACAGAAGGCTTCATACTTCTCCTGTCATAATCCCCCACTCTTTTGGTTCCTCACTTCAAGTTCACAAATTCTTCTGCCTTAGCTTCCCTTAACTCCTGCAGGGAGAAATAATTCGTGAGTACCACTTATTCCACTGATTGGCGTTACGCTTTGGAGTATGTGAATACACGAGTTAGAAGGATAGAAAGATATTTTTTTGCATGATATAGATCATGAAAGAAGGGAAATTTCCTAAAATCTTTCTAGCCCCTTCTTCATAAGTGTGGCGCAGTTCACACCCATGAAAAAAGACTCTACTTAATGCATCTTTTAGACACTCTAGGACACTTCAAAACCTAATGCTCTGATACCAATTTTGTCACAACCCGAAAATAGGCCCCGATCGAGACACGGGACAAAGAACCCTGAGATGCTCCTAGTGGCATAAACACAACAACTAAGAGCATGCTATAAGCAGATACTGATATAATAAAACATGCTTAAGCATAAGTATGCGAACATATTAATCTAAAATAGAGTCAACATTGACAAGTTGATTTCTACTAACGTCTGAAAAACATCTAACATAACTGATAAGTTGATGGGACAACATCCCAACTAGCTCGACAATGTCTGTAACTGAAAGAACATTACTATGGACAACTAAATGTCCTCGAAGGATGAAGACTCACCAACACTGGCTAGAAAGTCCAAAGGGGAAAGCAAGACTGGTGATGTAGCTGAGAATAATCCCCCGGACTTGTATCATGAGACAATATAGCATAAATATGTGGTCAATACTTGGAATATACTAAGTATGCAAGATAAGTAAAACAGACAGTTAAAAATACATAAGAGTTCATAAGAATAGGAAAGCATGAATATGAAGTAAATATCATAATATACACATGAGGGCTCATGGTTTTCAAACCATTCATAATCCATTCGTAAACATAATCATAAGAGAAACTTTATAAAAATATAGCTTGAGCCAAAGTAACATAACATGAAAATGCATAAATCATGAGGAATAATGGGAGGACTAATCAAAAGCGACACCATCATGATAGAGCTTACATGATATCCCAATTATCTCACTCAAGTGGGCAGAGTCGACCCAGGCTTGCCAGGAAAGGGATGTGCAGTATGGTGATATCACAGGGATCCGATAATAAATGTATATACCCATAGTGGCACATAGTTCTAAGACTATGGGGTTTTCCTTTGAACGCTCTGTCAACTCGGTGCTAGAAATTGCTCCTTAAAACATGCACATGAGGGCTCATATAGAAATTGTAAAATCATTCATTAAATTCATGGACAAATAAGTATTAACATGATGGATCCCACTTGAAATACATGATTAGCCATGAATAAAGGCCCATGAGTTGGCCAACAGTCATAAATCCATAAGTCATGAAATCCATGCATACCTGTAAAACAAGTGTATACTTGATATTCATAAATCCATGATGAGTACTTGAGAGAAATCATATCATAAATCATAATTTAGGGCTTAAGAAAATCAAGATCATAATGGAATCATAACTTGACTTTTCATAAAGCATACTTAATTGGGCATAATTTAGTTAAAATTTAAAACTATAAATTAATAATCAAAATAGTTATAAAATTTTCCCATAGATCATAAAACATGATTTTATACATGAAGGGATTGGACCCATAGGTAGATCAAAGAGAATTTCACAAGATTTAGAATAAACCCCATAAGATCATGAAACTTGAATCTAGAATTGAAATCCATGGAATTGAGAAGAATTTAGAGCATGAGAATGAAAGGAAATCTCATTCATAGCCTAACATACCTAGGTAAATCTAATTCACACTCTCACTTGAAAGCTCAAAGGAAATTGGGGAGAATTTGGAGAAATTCTTCAAACTTGATCTTCAAGAAAAAGCTCTAAGTTTCATGCATGAAATGGAGATTCTTAGAATAGGTTTAGCACTCTTAAAACCCTAATAACTGAGCTTAAAATGAAGTAGTTTAGGACTTAGAAGCCCAGAAATTACGTAAATGCCATTAATGGTTCGACAAAAAATATCATACTGCCAGAAATGATGAGTTATTTGATGACTCGTTAGGCAAATGACGAGTCGTTTGCTTAATCCATGAAGTACACTTGAATTTTCTACTACTGCTAAAACCACGGGACTTTATGACTCGTTAGGCAAATGATGAGTCGTTTACTGACTAGTTAGGGGATATTCTAATCTTTGCAAATGACGGGTGATTTTCCGCCACTACTGCTCAAATGACGAGTCACTTAACGACTCGTTAGTAAACGACGGGTGATTTGACGAATCGTTTTGAGTCCTGGTACAGATTTTTCCTGTTTTCTCCATTTCAACTATCGAATCTAATCTTAGATACTTTGGGGGTATTACACCATGAGTCGGACCTTGACTCGTGGTGTTTGGGTCTGACTTGGCTACTTTACTAAATTGGGGGCCATGATTCGTACCTATGAGTCGTACTGCCATACCATGACTCGTGGTCTGAGTCATGGTTTCATGTAGAGTAACTGATAGGGTACCCACAAGTGCCATCCATAACTCGTGATCCCAACCTAGGAGTCCTGGTTTGGACTTGTGATCCATGGGAGGAAAATGAAAGGTTGTTGAATCTTGCTGCTTAGTACGAGTGTAACCATGACTGGTGCCATAGGTTCCATGACTCACATGGTAACTAAAACCTTAACGATATTTGATGAGTTGGTAATCTACCAACTCATTAGACTCTTGAGCATGAGCTTTAGCTTAGTTTTCAAGTCATTTAGATGAATTTTATGCCTTTTTTGCCTTTTCTGAGTTGAAAAGAAAGAGAAAGAACCAGAGTAAAAAGGATGAAATTAGGTGAAAACCGGCGTTCCGCCAGAGGACACATGAGAAATGCTAGTCAAACACAGATGACCACTGACTTAGGATAATATGCAACCAGCAGCTATGGATATCAACCGGCAACTCACCTGTCAAAATGCCTACTAGTGCCTGTACTTTCTGCACTAAGGAGTGAATAAAATGGCGGATCGCGGATGAAGCCTAGTGAACCACCGAAGGTGTCAATGAATGGGTCAGTAGAATCACTAGATGTGCATCAGATGATGGATGGCATTTTGCGAAATGCAATCAATGAACCGTTGGCGCCACCGCAAGTGACAAAACGCCTGAACAGGGGAATTATGTCCAACACTGGAAAAAAAGGAGATTGGTTGGCCAATTTTTTTATGTATTCTAGAAGAAAGTACTCTGTACAGATGTTTATACGTTTTAGCTTTTTGAATATTCCTTTTGCCTTAAAAATAGAAGAACTCCATTAGAGGAGAATGTGGAATTATTTTTTTCTTATTTTCTTCTTCTTTCCTTAGCAAGGTATAACTATTGTTCTGGACATATTCTGAGTTTGATTTTTCATGCTCTTAAACATAAAATCATTGAGTTTGTTGATGAATATACTCTTTAGTTTCTTAATAATGAGTAGTTAAATGATCAACTAAAGGTGTGTGATGATTGGTGCTTAATTAGATTGGGTATTACTAGATTTATCTTAATATTGCTTAATTAGTATAAATTTGTTGAGTTCTCTGCAATTTATAATTGATGATTCATAGTTGCAAATTTGTGTTTATTTTTCTTACTTGATTTAGCTTGAAAAAGAAGAATTCAAGTATTAGGAGAGAATTTGATGATGCAAATGGATGTGATTGTGTGGAGTTGGGCTAGAAATAGCCATAACCCATATTCATCATCCTAATTAGTAGTTGATGGATAAAAATAGCTCAACTATTAGCCCAAACTCTATTGTGCTAATTGAATTGTGTCTTGAGGTTCGAAAAGACTCGAGGAAAAGGCATCTATGAGGTTTAAAAACATAGGATGCCATCATACCTAAATTTATTTACACATAATCGCAATGATTTGATGAGCTAACATATCCTTATTTGATTAGCACCCCATCTATATCACACCTCTAGTCTTGTCTCATTATTGTCTATCAATTTTTGTTATTTTGTTATTTTGGCAACTGGTTTGAAATAAAAAATATTGTTAACTCTATTTTTCCCCTAAAAATTTCATGTTCTATTTTCCTTCATTGGTACGAATTAATTCAAATACTAGCGCTTGATCTCTTTATGTTGTTTGTTAATTTGATTTAATCTTGCATCTTAGTTGTTGACATTTATTTTGTTGTTGTTTGTTAGGATGAGTTCATATGAGCCATCATTCACAAGCAGGAGATAGTTCAGTTGAGGGTCACATGGAGCATGAGGTGGATAACTCAGTTATGCCTAAAGTTGCTGGAGTTATTCGTGTACCATCCATGGTAGGGAATACAGTGTTTCACATTACAAGTACAATGTCATTTTTGTTGCAGATGAAAGGGCTCTTCATGGGAAAACCGAGTGAAGATGCCGATCGCAACTTGAGAAATTTTTGGAAATTTTCTAACCCTTTATCATAAAAAATATCAGTCAAGTGTCTATCAGGTTAAGGCTCTTTCCATTCTCCCTAACGGGAGAGGCTACTATGTGGTTAGAGAAGCCCCTTCCAGTTTATATCACCTTGTGCAAGAATTGAAGCATTCTTGGATTGTTTCTTCCCTCCCTCAAAGATGTTGCAGCTGAGGGATTACATTACAACCTTTAGGCAAGAGCCAAGGGAGCCTTTACATGAAGCATGGCTAAGGTTCAAGAAGAAGGTGTCCCTTTGCCCCCAACCATGGTTTCCCTGATTGGGTGCTCCTTCAAAGCTTTTACCGAGCCCTAGAATCCATCAACAAATCCGTTGCCAATAATTTAGCTAGAGGATCAATTATGGATCGTATATATGGGTTAGCTAAGGCCCTCTTGGATAGAATGATGAAGAAAAACCGGGCATGGCATACTAGGGAGACTCATGTATCGTCACATGATGGAGTTCTAGTGCATTGGCAGCTGAAATGCAAAACAGAGATGAAGTGTGAGATGAAAATTTTGCTAAAATAATGACTCAGCTGGAGTTAATGACTAGACATTTGATGGGGGCCGAGTCTAAGGTTGTAAATGTTGTAGGAATGCAATGTCCAATGTAGTTTGAAAGAGAATCATCGGCACCACGATACTAGGAGGATTGTCAACACATGGAAAATTAAATAGGGGTTCTCGACTTGAGTATCAAGGGTCTAATCAAGGCCCTTGTCACCCACAAGAAGAGAATCAAGGTTGGAAAAATCGTTACGTACAGGGATGGCCCAAGAGAAATGAGAGATAGGGCAATAGGGAGCAAAATCATGAGGGTGACCGATACAATTGAAGGTCGAATCCGTATGTACCCCCTTCTAACCTGAGAATGCCTAAGATCAACTAGGTGTGAGTGATGTTGGGAGCTCAAAAATCAAAGAGATGTTGGCAAGGGTTCTTAAGAAAGTGGATTCAACCGACAATGGGGTCAAGGAACTGAAAGGGGAGATGTCTAACCTTGACCAAACCATGAGTTTACACTCAGCATCCATCAAGAATTTGGAAACCCAAATGAACCACTTGTCCTCTCACATGAATCCCCGAGTGAAGGGAATTCTTCCGAGTGATACAATGCCTTTCACAACCCAAACGTATATCCGGACCGTAGACACAGGATAAGGAGCCCCCAAAGACCCCATGTCAAACCATGGAATGAGCATACATCTAATACAATCACATAAGAGGAATATTAACTTAAGAAAACGTAAACATGTCAAAATTACAGAGAAAGACAATACACAATCCATACACGGCGGCTGAATACAACTAGTAGTCTGAAAAGCCTCTAATCATGAAAGACGGGTTGATGGGACAACTGCCCAACTAACCAAATATTTCTGAAATTTGAAATAAAAGCATAGAGCCTAAGCATATGGTCCTTAGAACATAAAGACTCACCAAGTACGCTGATAGCAATCTCTAAAACACTGCTGAAGATGGTGAGCCTGAGAGCCACGTCGTGTATCATGAGACGATACAACATACAAAGTATGCGGTTAGTACTTAGAATGTACTGAATATGCAAGGTAAGTAAAATGGACACTTAAAATATATAAAATCTCATAAATGATCATAAGAGTTGGACTTCATGCTCATATTATAAATATCGTACCATAACATAAGGCTCAAGATTTTCAAAGCATTCCTAACACATTCATAATTATAATCATAAGAGAAAAGATTTATTTAACTTGAATTGAGCCAATATAAAAAATCATAAACATTCATAAATCATGAGAAAAAGTGGGAGATTCTCTTAACCGACATACCACATATGAGAACACATTAAGCCCGACTTGTAACCCTAGTTGGGAGGGTGTTCGTACATTGACAAGGGTAGAACCATGAAAGTGTGATGTCACTATGAAAAGGGTCATTTGGGCTGGGGACAGTTCCATAGGAGGTCCCAACATATGGGCACATAGTTTATGAGATCGGGGGTAGAACCTAGGCTCCGAACCTACTCGGTGTTCGATACTACTCCCAAAACATATATATAGTGCTCATTGTAACACTTACATGAATTCATGGGCTAGTTAAATTATGACAATCATAAACATCTTGCACATACTTGAACTAGTCATGACATAAGGCCCGTAAGTCAGCCAAAAACATATTTCATGCTTCATAAGGTTCATACATACTTGTAGATCATGCATATAGCTTGAATTTCATAAAATCATAATGGGTAACATAATAAATTCATAATTTAAATCATTATTCATGCAGGGCTTATAGATATCATCAATGGGTAAGTAGATTCATCATGAGGCATGCATAATTAGGCTTAAATACATAGAACTTCCAAATCCACAATATTATAATTAATTTAAATCAAAAAATTTGATCAAACCAATAGATTATAATAAGATTTTAAAATAAAAAAACCCATAATAAAATCATTAGAGTTTAAGTAAATCAAATTCAAAACCCCATGAGTTTTTGTTGAAATCTTTGTAAAAAAAATATTAGAGGGGAATGGGTGTGGAAGAAATCACCCATTGATAGCCTTACATACCTGGGAATATCTGATTCTTAACTTCCGTTGATAACCCAAGAATACAATTCGAAGAATTGAAGAGAAGAGCCTAGAATCTCCTTTGATTTCTCTCACTATTCTTGCATTCATGAATGAAGAGAAAACCGAACTTAACCCCTTCAAATTTTCCTATTCATAACCCAAAATGACGTAGTTTAGGCCTTTGGATCTTAGGAAATTATGAAAAGACCCTTACTATTTCGCAGAAATTAACTGTCAGGTGACCTTAACGGGTGACCTGATGACTTGTTACATGCCCAAACGATCCGTCCCCCTTGCCCGTCAGGTACACTATCTTAACTGATCATTGGGGGTCCTAACGGATGACACGACTCTTTACCCATGGCCACCACTCGTCAAGTGCACTGCCTTCCTTATGCCAATTATTTAAATTTCACCCAATGACTCATACCATGACTCGTTGTCTAACATGACGAGTCGTGGTCTCCTTCTATTAAGTCCAGTGCCTTGC
>JACEIK010000970.1:200430-306324 GCA_018107945.1 Datura stramonium | reverse complement strand
CAAGGTTAGAACTTCTCTGTTGTATGTGTTTGTTGTTCAACATCAAAGTTTAAGGACATGACATCTCACATCAAAATAACTGCGGTGATAACGTTCACACAAAATTATTATTCTTTTCCTTCTTTGGTAAGTGCAATTGAAGATCAAGTACACAAACACATACATAGTTACATAGAGTAATTAGTATTTCGAAATAAATAAGTTTTCGAGAAAT
This sequence comes from Datura stramonium, assembly GCA_018107945.1. Lineage (NCBI taxonomy): Eukaryota > Viridiplantae > Streptophyta > Magnoliopsida > Solanales > Solanaceae > Datura > Datura stramonium. The sequence goes on along the minus strand of JACEIK010000970.1, from coordinate 306,110 downwards.
TAGAGGAAGAGACATAATTTTTAAGATTAGTAAAAGTGGTTTCTAATTTTTTTTTTAAATTGAACAGTCAGGAAAAAAATGACTTAGCTTATTTTTGTTGCTTTTCTAATAAGAGGAGGAAAAGAATTCTCTCACATAATGATTAGTGATAGGTCCAAATAATACCATAAGTATTTGATTTCACAGTTCATTCCATTTTGTGCAGCTGACCAAGAAAAGAAGAGAAGCAAGTGCAGAGAATGTTATGAATTTTTATCATCCCATTAATGTATCAAAATGGGATAAAACCATAAAATGTTTTGTTCTTACTCTGTTTTATTCATTTTTGAAAATAAAGGCGACTCAAAGTTGTAACCAAAAGCTTTACTTGCTTATATATAAATTATTGGTGTTCTTTAAATTCAAAAGTTTATTTTGGTTTTTAAATTTAAGACAACATTGGGCGATTCTTGGCGTAACTATAAAAGTTGTCATCGTATGACCAGGTTACAGGTTCAAATTATGAAACAACCTTTTTCTCATGACCCAAACGTACAACCGAATCGTAAACACAGGAAAAGGAGCCCCGAAAGACCCCAAGTAGACCCATGGCATTAGTATACATCTAATTCATTCACATAAGTGGAAAATTTAACATAAGGAAATAAAATTATGACATAATAACAGAGAAAGACAATACATGATCCATACATGACGCCTGAATACATTTATAGTTTGAAAAGCCTCTAATAATGAAAGACGGGTTGATGGGACAATACCCCAACTAACCCTAAATACTAAAACTGAAAAAGAACAATAGAGTCTGAACATATGGCCCTCGGAACCTGAGGACTCACCAAATAAGCTGATAGCGAAATCTGAAGAGCTACTGAGGAGGGAGAGCCTGAGAGTCGGGTCCTGTATCATTAAACAATATAACATAGAAAGTATGCGCTCAGTACGTGGAATGTACCAAGTATGAAAGGGAAGTAAAACAGGCATTTAAAATATATAAAACACATAAATGATCATAAGAGTAGAACATCATGCTTATATTGTAAACATCGTAACATAACATAAGGCTCAAGGTTTTCAAAACATTCGTAATACAACTGTAATCATAGTCATAGGAGAAAAGTTGTAATTAACATAAACTGATCTAGAAGACATAATAAAAAACATTCATAAATCATGAGAAACGGTGGAAGATTCTCTTAACCAACATACCCCATATGAGCATACATGAAGTCCGACTTGTAAACCTAGTCGGGAGGCCGTTCGTACCTTGCCAAAGGTAGAACCATGAAGGGCGTGATATCACCATGAAAAGGGCTATTTGGGATGGGGAATGTAAGTAAGGAGGTCCCAACATACCTACAGTGACATGTAGTTTATGAGATCCGGGTTATAAACTGGGCCCGGAACCTACTCAACGTTCGATAGTACCCCCAAAACATATATACGGTGCTCATAGTACAACATGCATTAATTCATGGGCTAGTTAAATCATGCTGATCATAAACATACTTGTACATACGGGAACTATCCATGAAACAAGGCCCGTGAGTCGTCCAAAACATTATTCATGAATCATAAAGTTCATACATACTTGTAGATCATACATATAACTTGAAATTCATAAAATCATGATGGGTAATTGATTAAATCAACATTTTAAATCGTAATTCAAGATGGGCTCATAAATACCATTGATGGAAAGTAGATCATAAATCGACTCATCATGGGTCATGCATAATTATCCTTAATTTCAAGAGAATTCAATAATCGATAACATTATATATAAATTATATTAAAAAATATGATAAAACCCCCATAAAATACTATAAGGATCGAAAATCACAAAACCGATTACCAATCATTAGATCTTTATATAAATCTACTTCAAAACCCAATAAATATTTGATGGAATTTTCATGAAATCGTAGAGAATGGGCATGGGTGTGAAAGGAAACACCCATTGTTAGCCCTACGTACTTGGAAATAGAAGAATCTTACTCTCCGTTGAAAGCCCAAAAGAAATTGAAAGGAAGTTAAGAAGGAACCCTTGAATCATCCCTTTAGATCACATCACTGTACTTTTGCATGCATGAATGAGGACTTAGAATAGTTTAATCCTCTAAAAATCCATCCCTCATAGGTTAAAACGACGTAGTTTAGGCTTTAGGACATTCAGAATTTTGCGAAAAGGCCCTTACTAATTCACAGAAAATAGCTGTCAGGTGGTCCTAATGGATGACCTGACGACTCGTGGTCCAAGGCAACGACTCGTCACCTAGATCGTCAAGTACACTACTTCAATTACATAACTTCACACTTATATCGCCCCACGACTCACACCACGACTCGTTACCAATTAAATGAGTCGTGTTCAGCTACCGTTAGGTACATTGTTTTAATTTCTTCTCCTTTCCTTTTACCTCACCCCACAGCTAACCTGATGACTCGTGGGGTCTGACTACAAGTCGTTACCACACCTATGGGGAACCCTTTTCCTCGAAACTTCCCACTCTTCACTAGCCTCCCCAGGAGTCACCTGACGACTCATGGGCTATCCTCACGAGTTGTCCAATGACTCGTTCTATGCCTACAACATCAATTTACAGTTTTTCCTCGCTTCAACTCCCGGGTCCGATCTTTGAGTTCCTGGGGTATAACAATATCTCCCCCTTGGGAACATTCTTCTTCAAATGTAGCAAACAAGCAGAAAATAGAAACATGCAATCATCATATGCAAATACTGATCATGTACACCAAAAACTGAAGGAATGAATACCTCTGAAAAGAACTGAAATTTAGACATCACATACATCTATCATAACATAAATCAAACTTGCGCACATGAACTGAACATGGAAACTGATTAGAGAATTAGGGCAAAAACTAATACCTCAAATTGAAACTGAGCTGGTAGGGAATAGATGAGGTAATTTAGCCATAATATCTGCTTTGGCTTCCCACGTAGCTCCCTCAATATATTGATTTCTCCATAACACCTTTACTGAAGCTACTTCTTTGTTGCTCAGCCTCCGAACCTGACAATCCAAGATTGCAACTGGAATTTCCTCATAACTGAGCTATCTCTCACACCAACACTTTCCACCGGGACAACTAATGCAAGATCACCCAAGCATTTTTTTCAAGAGAGATACATGAAAAACGGGATGAACTGAAGATAACTCTGATGGAAATTCCAACTCATACGCTACCTTACCAACTCTTCTCATAATCCATTAGGGACCAACATAATGGGGACTGAGTTCTTTTTTCTTCCCAAACCGCATGACTCTCTTGATGGAAGATACCCTTAGAAATTTCCAATCATCTATTTCAAACTCCAAACCTCTTCTCCTCACATCAACATATGACTTTTGACGACTTTGAGCTATCTTTAATCGGTCCCCTATACACTGAACCTTTACCATTTCCTCATGAACTGAATCAGGCCCTATCATAGCTGCCTCTCCAACCTCAAACCATCCAATGGGTAATCTACACCTCCGCCCATAAAGAGCCTCGAACGGTGCCATCTGGATGCTAGAGTGATAGCTGTTATTATAAGAAAATTTGATCAAAGGCAAATCAATATCCCATCTACCTTTGAAGTCCATCACACATGCTCTCAACAAGTCCTCGAGAGTCTGGATTGTTCATTCATCTTGGCCATCCATTTGCGGATGAAATGCTGTGTTGAGTTTAACCTGAGTCCCAAGCACTTTTTGAAAAGACCGCCAACACTGAGAGCTAAACTGAGTACTTCGGTCTGAGGTAATAGACATAGTCACTCCATGCAATCGCACCAACTCTCGAATATACAATTTGGCATAATCATTTCCTGAATCTGTGGTTTTGACCAGTTGAAACTGTGAAACCTTGGTCAAGCTTTCTACCACTACCCAAATAGAATTGTATTGTCGGCAAGTAAGAGGTAGGCCTGTAATGAAATCCATATTAATCTCTTCCAACTTCTAGGTGGGAATTCTAATATCCTAAAGTACGCCTCCCGACCTTTGATGCTAGACCTTCACTTGTTGATATTTCGGGCACATTGCTACGAATTTTGCAATATCCTTCTTCATGCCATTCCACCAGTATATTTCCCACAAGTCATGATACATCTTGGTAGCACCTGGATGAATAGAGTACCTCGATTCATGAGTCTCAGGCAACAACCGACTCCTTAAATCATCGACTTCTGCAACACATAGGTGACCCTAGTACCACAACACACCATCTCCCCCTTGGGAGAAGACCTCTCTACCTTCTGAATTTGAACGGCTTCTTTCAACTTTACCAAAATTTGATCCTCATCTTTTATAGCTTTCACATCAGTCACCAATGACGATTCTGATCTGTTTGCACCACAATGTCACCATCAATCGAGTCGACCAATCTAACTCCCAACCTTGCAAGTTGATGGACATCTTTCAATAACTCCTTCTTCCCTTCATCCACGTGCGACACACTCTACATAGAGAGTCTACTAAGTGCATCCACTACCATGTTGGCTTTACCTGGGTGGTATAAGACACTCATGTCGTAGTCCTTATGTAGCTCCAACCACCTCCTTTGTCGAAGATTGAGGTCTTTCTGTGTGAGCACATATTGCACGCTCTGGTGATCCATGAATACATCCACGTGGACCCCATACAACTAATGTCACCATATCTTCAAAGCGAGAACCACCACGGCCAATTCGAGATTACGGGTTGGGTAGTTCTTCTCATGAACCTTCAATTGTCTTGAGGCATATGCTATCACCTTTCCACGGTGCATCAACACGCACCTAAGTCTGATTCTCAAAGCATCACAGTACAACACAAAATAATCAGTACCTTCGGGTAGGGTCAACACCTATGCAGTAGTGAGTCGAGTCTTCAATTCTTGGAAGCTCTTCTCACAAGCCTTTGATCATTTGAACTTCACCTTTTTTTGAGTGATCTTGGTCAAAGGTGATGCAATTAATGAAAAACCCTCGACAAATCTTCGGTAGTAGCCAGCTAGGCCTAAGAAACTTCGAATATCAAAAGGATTCACTGGTCTAGGACAATTCTTCACCACCTCGATTTTCTAAGAATCTACCTTTATGCCCTCGCCTAATACTACATGGCCCAAAAATGCTACCGATTTCAACCAAAATTCGCACTTGCTGAACTTTTGCATACAACTGTCGATTCTTGAGGGTCTGGAGCACTACTGTCAAATGACCAGCATGCTCCTTCTCGCTCCCAGAGTATATGAGGATGTCGTCAATGAACACAATCACGAACATGTCCACATACGGCTTGAACACCCTATTCATCAGGTCCATAAAAGCTGTAGGAGCATTGGTTAGTCCAAAAGACATAAAAATAAATTTGTAATGACCATATCGAGTCCTGAAGGCAGTTTTTGGAATATCGCTCTCCCGAACCCTCAGCTGGTGATACCCGGACCTGAGACTTTTCTTGGAGAAACACCTAGCACCCTGAAGCTGATCAAATAAGTCACCAATCTTGGATAATGGGTGTTCTTGACGGTGACCTTATTCAACTACCTATAATCAATACATAACCAAAGAGAACCATCTTTCTTCCAAACGAATAGCACTAGTGCACCCCATGGAGACTTTCTCGGTCTAATGAAGACCTTATCTAGCAGGTCCTTCAACTGATCCTTCAACTCCTTTAGCTAGAATGGAGTCATCTTGTAAAGAGGAATAGAGATAGGCAGCGTACTGGGTAAGAGGTCAATAGCAAAATCAATTTCCCTCTCAAGAGAAACACCTGACAAATCATCGGGAAAGAGCTCCGGATACTCACACACTACCAGAACTGACTGGATAGTCGGGGTCCCAGATTCAACATCCTTCACCCTAACTAGGTGATACATCCAACCCTTAGAAATCATTTTCCTAGCCTTACGATATGAAATAAATCGACCTGCTAGTATCGGTGAACTACCCTTCCACTCCAAGACTAGTTCCCTCAGAAATAGGAATTCCACCGCACGGGTCCTACATTTAAAAGAATAATAACACGCAAAGAACTAATCCATGCCCAGAATGATGTCAAAGACAGTCATAACTAATTCTACTACGTCTACAGAGGTGACCTTATGAAATACTATAATGGGGCAACCTCTAGACACCGCCTAACTACCATTGAATCACCAACCGGAGTAGAGACTAAGAATGATTTTGACAGAACTTTAGGGATAACTCCAAAACTACTAGAAATATAAGGGGTCACAAAAGATTAGGTTGGTCCTGGATCTAACAAGGCATAAGAATCAATATGGAAGACTTGCAACATACCAATGACCACATCTGGTGAAGCCTCCTACTCCTAGCAGGATACTAAAGCATAAAACCTATTTTAGCACTAACCGCCTGCTGCTCTAGTCGAGGAACCATGCTTAGGGGGACGCTGCTGGAGCGGCTAAACTGGTTACTGGCATATGAGCTCCACCAACCCCTGATCTGGTTGAAGGACAATCTCTAAGTCTGTGTCGGGGCTTGCCACACCCAAAACAAGCATCCAAGCAAACTAGGCACCTCCCAGGGTGATTCTTACCACCCCTCCCACAATTGGGAAAGAGCGTTCCACCTGCATGCTACCCTGTCCTCTCGACTCTGAAGCTCTGCTCCCCCGATACCCTCTGAATCTAGATGGCGTGCTGGCTGATGATGGAGCTGGAGAGATAGACCTGTGTTGGGACTGCTGATGCTTTCCACCCCCTGAACTGACCTGAGAAGTCCCGTAGCTGTCGGTCCTGGCCCTCTTGGCCCCCTCTGCCTCCGATAAACAGACTCCATCTATTGTGCATGAAACACAATGAGGGGAAAGTCGATATCCTGAAACAACATGGAGATCCTGCAATCCTTATCAAAATAATCTACCACCCCATGAACGAAACGACTCACCCGAGCCCTTTTGTCAGCCCTCAACTCTGGAGCATACTTGGATAATCGGGTGAACTCCAATGCGTACTCCTGAAAAGACATGTCATCCTGTTTTAAATTAACAAACTAGGCTACCTAGAGTTCCCTCATCTCTCGAGGGAAGAACCGATCCAAAAATGCCACCTGGAACTCTTCCCAACCTACCAGGCCTGCCCCCACTACCCTCGCATCACTCCACTGCTTGAACCATATGTGAGCCACCCACTTTAGCTGATAGGAGGTCAAGTCAACACTTTCCCCATTGTTCACCCCCATATCCTGGGTGATCTTCAGAATCTCCTTAATGAAATCGTGTGGATCCTCACCCACCTTCGACCACGTGAACTCAGGAGGGCTCATCCTCAAGAAATCCCTTACCCTAACCGCTGCCGCATTCCCATTCTGAGAGTAATGCACCACTGTCTGATTATGAACCTGCGAAGCCATTGCTTGTGGTAGCATATGAATCATTGCCCTAAATACTGCGTGGGAAGCTAGCTCTTGTGTCTGCTCCTCATGGATGGGTGGGGCTGGCTGATGCCCATCACCAATGGCACCCTCAAGACCGTTGTCATTTCCATTTCGTCGGACGTTCACTGGGCGTGGAGGCATGATTATGCAATCGCGATTAGCACGAATTATAAGAATAGAAGGACTTTTCATTGCACGACATAGATCATGAAAGAATGAACCATTTCCTAAATGTCTCGTAGCCACTTCTTCATAAGTGTGGCGCGCGTCACACCTATGAAAAATACTGAACTTAGCGCAGCTTTCAGATACCCTAGGACACTTCAAACCTATGACTCTAATACCAAGTTTGTCACGACCCAAACGTACACCGAGATTGTAAACATGGGACAAGGAGTCCCCAGATACCCAAGTCGACCCATGTGAGGAGAATACATCTTATTCATTCACATAAGTGGAAGACTTAACATAAGTAAATGAAATCATTGCATAATAACGTAGAAAGACAATACATGATCCATACTTGACGGGTGAATACATTTATAGTCTGAAAAGCCTCTAATCATGAAAGACGGGTTAATGGGATGATACCCAAACTTACCCTAAAATATTTAAACTGAAAGAGAACAATAGAGTCTTAACATATGAACCTCGGAACATGAGGACTCACCAAATAAGATGATAGCGAACTATGAAAAGCTACTGAGGAGGGTGAGCCTAAGAGCTGGGTCCTGTATCATGAAACGATACAACATAAAAAGTATGTGTTCAGTACGTGGAATGTACTGTGTATGCAAGGTAAGTAAAACGATCATTTAAAATATATAAGACTCATAAATGATAATAAGATATAAGACTCATAAATGAGTGAGTTAGAGGACAACATTCTCATATCATAAACATTGTAAGCATAAGGCTCAAGGTTTTCAAAACATTCGTAATACAATTGTAATCATAATCATAGGAGAAAAGTTGTATTTAACATGAATTGAGACAAAATACATAATCATAAACATTCAAAATCATGAGGAATAGTGGGATATTCTCTAAGTTACATACCCCCATATGAACACACATAAAGTCCGACCGGTAAAACCTAGTTGGGAGGTTTTTTGTACCTTTCCAAGGGTAGAACTAGGAAAGCCGCGTGGATATCACCATGAAAGTGGCCATTTGGGCCGGGAATGTCACTGAGGAGGTCCCAACATACCTACTTGGTGGCATGTAGTTTATGAGATCCGTGGCATAACATGGGCCCGAACCTACCTGCTTGATACTACTCCCAAACATATATAAAGTGTCATAAGATAAAATGCATGAAGTTCATGTGCTAGTTAAATCATGCTAATCATAAACATACTTGTACATACTGCCTCGTGAATCAGCCAAAATATAATTCATGAATCGTAAAGTTCATACATAATTGTAGATCATACATATAGCTTGAAATTCATAAAATCGTGATGGGTAATTGATTAAATCAACATGTTAAATCGTAATTCAAGCTAGGCTCATAAATATCATTGATGGAAAAGTAGATCATAAATCAGCTAATCATGGGTCATGCATAATTAGGCTTACTTTCAAGAGAATTCAATAATCGATAACATTATATATAAATTATATTAAAAAATCTGATCAAAACCCCATAGAATACTATAAGGTTCGAAAATCACAAAACCCATTACCAATCATTAGATCTTTTTATAAATCTACTTCAAAACCCAATAAACTTTTGGATTGAATTTTCATGAAATCATAGAGCATGAGCATAGTTGTGAAAAGGAAACACCATTGATAGCCCCCACACCGCCTTAGGTACACTCTGCCATTAATTTCTTCTCCTTCCTTTTACCTCACCCCATGGCCAACCCGACGACTATGGGGTCTGACTACAAGTCATTGCCACGCTCAACCCCTTCCTCCAAACTTTCCACTCTTCTACTCCCACGAGTCACCCGACGACTGTGGCTATCCTCATGAGTCGTCCAACGACTCGTTCCAGGCATGCAATATCAATTCTATAGTTTCCATGCTTAAACTCCTCGTGTCCGATCTTTGAGTTCCCCGAGGCATAACACTCTTTCAATAATGTAAAGTTATATTCCATAAACAAGACCCAATTTGATCCGACTCCTTCCTTGAACACACTCATAACGTGATCTCACGCACTGGCCTGTTCTTTCAAGGTTAAACCAAAAGTTACGTGCGCAGAGTACTCCCAACAAATATTATGCGCATAAGATTGATTACCAAGTATGTCTATATTCATAATGATACACAATAAAATAATTATTATATTTATTATGAAAGTGATTGGTAGACGTAATACCCTAGAAGGCCAAGAATACCCTGGAGTTTAATTTGAAAAGTGCGTAAAACCGGTAAAAATATCACAAGATGGGCGACTCAATGACTCGTGGTTGGATACCACGGCCGTTGGAAGCATTCGTAGGCCGGGGTTCAGTGGAAACAGCGGTGACAACGCGACGCATGTAAAAACTTGTTATCGTGAACAACGAGTCAGCTGTTAGCATCGTAGGAAGTGTCGTAATATAGCCGATGGGAACATGGGGCAACCCACTGATTCGTGGTGAGGAGAGATGGCCCGTTGTTTCAAGTCGTTATTTTGTGGGTTGAGAATTCCGCAGCATGCACAGATTGAGCCCATGACTCATTGAAATCCACCTCAGTAGGTCACGGTGAGGCTCGTGGCGAGGGAAGCCGCATTGGTCAAGGAGTTGACGATGGTGAATCTAACGGCACCCGTTGATTGAAGCAACGACTCATCTCGACGAGTTGTGGGAATAACATGAGGTTACTGTAAGGCAATGGACCTAATGACTCGATACCATGAGTCGTAGTATTGTGCAACGACCCATCGATCTGCTTGTTGGTACGCTCTAGAAAAGTTTTTCAAGGGAAATTTTATTAAGGTACATTTTCGGTTTTTCCATGATTGGAGATCCTAAACTACGTTGTTTTGTATATTTTCTAAGTGTGATAAGATGGGTTAAGTCCCTAATGCATACCCATTACCATGCAACAACTTTAGAGAGGTTTTAGAGATTCTAGGTCTTCATCCTGTGGCTTCCATCAATTTCTTTTGTGGGAATTCAAGGGAGAGTAAAATAGCCTATACTGTGTATGTATCGGTTATGAATGAGTGTAATTTTCCACACCCATCCCCAAATTTCGAATTTAATCATGAATCCTCCTATTCAATTCCATGAGGTTTTACCCAAATGCATGAAAATGTGATTTCTCTTGCGTTTGATTTAATCGAGTTTTAATTATTGAATTATGAATCGTAGGCAAGCTCATTATTTCCTTTTGAAAATTATGTTTCAATCTTTTAAATCTAAATGCCCATTTGATGAAGGTTTATGATAAATATTCAATATTTTGAGTTTATTAATGATGGAAAAGCATTATTTAAAGTTACCCATGTTTATGAGAACATTTTTTGAAAGAATTTAGTATGGAAAAGTAACGTGGCAATGCTCAAATGTTGAAGAATGATTTACGATTTATGAACGAATTACATGATTTATCGATTTATGATGTTGGCCGATGAAAAGGACTTTGATTCTTGGATAAGCATTTTAAAGGGGATCAATGATGATAAATGTTATATCTTAGCCAGCGAATTTTAATGCATGATGTTATTGATTTACATATGAGCCTATATGCATATTTTTGGAACATGTGTCTAGCAATCGAGTAGCACGACGTCTGGGACTACGCCGTGTCTCATAACCATGTGCCACCGTGGGTTTCTAATGATATATTATATTGATAATGATCCCCACAAATGTGATATCACGCCTAATGCACGACACTCACCCGGCAAGCCAGGGTCAGCTCGCCCACTTGAGCGAGATAGCTGGGGGCATCATGAAAGGCTCTACCATGATGGTGTCATTTATGAAGAGTCCTTCCATTGTTCCGCATGCTTTATGTATTGTTATATTTATGTTATTTTCTCAAGTTATGTTTTCATTAGTTTACATATGATTATGATAATGAATGATTTATGAACGATTTGAAAGTCTGAGTCTTATGTTTACCACGAAGTTTATGATACAAGCATGATGTCCTTCTCCTATGTGTATTTATGAGTTTATTTTACTTTTAAATTTCTATTTTACTTACCCGCATACTGTAGATTTCACGTATCAATCGCATACTTTTCTATGTTGTATCATTTCATGATACAAATGGTCCTAATCTCGTGCTCATCCTCATCCTTAGTTCGCCTCGCTCGCTCTTAGGTATTGGTGAGTCCTCGTGTTCCAAGGGCCGCTTCGGGCTGCATCTTTCATGTTATTTATGTTTCAAGATGGGTTGATTTAGTTGGGGGTGTTTTCCCGTCAATCCATCAGTTATGTAGAGAGGCTGCATACGATGTAGAACCCACTCTTTTGTATATGACCAATACTTTCTGCTTTTTACGCTTTGTTTATGTTTCCATTATCTTTTATGCTAAGTTTTCCGCTTATTAAATGAGATTATATGTATGCATGTGCCATGTGGTCGACTTTAGGGTCCCTTTGTCCCTGGTGTCTATGATCCGTGTGTACGTTCGGGTCGTGAAAACTTGCACGAGCCAGGTTTGAAGTGTCTCTAGGTGTCGAAAGCCGCATTGCGTAGCCTTTCCTTACGGGTGTAAAGCGCACCTCGCTTGATGCACGAAGAGGCTAAAAGACGTTTAGGAAATGTTTCCTTCTTTTCATGTTCTATGTCGTGCGATGAACAAATTCCTCCATCCTTCTAATTTGTGATATTCTCAATTGTGGAATTATGGGTCCTGTAAGAATGAACGAAAAGGAGGAATGGAATGGATGGCGTCACGGAGGTTGCAATGACCAAGTGGGCATCGCAAGCCCGACTCCGCTCGTATTCAAAGCAGTAGAGCCATCTACCTATGTTGAGTTTCTGCGGCTATTCGATAAAAGTTGGCGTAGGCCTTGACTGCAGTCAACTCAGCGTGTTGTTGTGCAGTGTCCCATATAATTGCACATAACTGGCGACTCGAATTAGACACTTCGAGGATGAACCCTCCTAAGATCACGGATCAAAGGTACGAGATCCACACGAGTTCATCAAGGGATCTTGAAGGTCACTCAGGTTGTGGGGGTGACAAATGGGGAAATGTGCTGACTTGGCCTCTTATTAGGTAAAATAGGTCGCTCATATTTGTTATAAGCAACGGAAGAACAAAGAGTAAGGCCAAGGCCCTATCGCCTGATGAGTTCCACATGGCTTTTCTTCTCGACAGTTCTTCCTGGAGATGAGGAGTCAAAAGCAAAGAGTTTGTGAACCTCAAGCAGGAAATATGATGCTAAGCAGAGTATTCGGCCGAGTTCATTCGTTTTTCAAAGTACGCCTAGAGTTAGTGATGGATTAGAGGACGCGGGTGAGCCGATTCGTCTGGGCGGTGTGGCCGATACTTAGGAATAGTATCAGCAGGACTGCCAGGCTTCACCAGGATATGGACTTTCCTCACATAGTGTTGTAAGCCAATGATGGAGGCGACTTATGCGAGGGAGAGGAGGCAAAGAGGGCTCTGGACGGGATGGTCGTGGGTTTTCGAATCAGAGGTCCACTAAGTGGCTACCGTCCACGATTCAGCCAGAGATCACTAGCCCCGCACCATCACGCCCAAAGGTTCCATCAAGACCCAGCCGATAAAAGGAGCAGTGGCTTCATGATCGTGGGACCGAGAGGCTCCTGGCTAGAGTATACCCTCAACCCTAGGGAAGTGCGGCAAGAGTCGTACCGGCGAGTGCCTACTTGGTTCAAATGTTTTCTATGGGTGTGGTAGATTTGGGAACATGCACCGAGCGTGCCCATATGCTAGAAAGGGTGATGATAGGGGTCGTAAGTACGTACCTCACCGTACGCAGCACTCCCACCATCTCTCGTCAGGAGCATCCACTAAATGAAAGGTGGACAACGCAAAACCGACTCTATGCCCTTGCCTCATGCCAGAGAGGAAACTTCACTAGACGTGGTCGCCGGTATGCTGCGTGTCTTTCATATTGATGTTTATGCCTTTCTAGATTCGAGAGCTACTTGTCTTTTCATGACTCGTTACATTTCTAGTAGCCTTGAGTTAGCCCCGAGACCTCGTTTCGAATCGTTTAGTTTTGACCACTTTTTGTGATTCGGTCATAGCTGCATCTATATAGAGGATGCCCTATCAATGTGGATGCATAAGGTTACCTCCGCCGACCTTGTAGAATTAGCCATGACTCCATTTTGTGACGTTATTCTTGGTATGGACTGGGTAGTTTTCATATTATGCCTCGACACTGTGTCGACCCATACTAAGGAGTTTCGTTTCTTAGTTAGTCGGGCTAGAGGGAAAGGTAGTTCTAACTACTAGCAGTAGGTTTATTTCCTATCTTAAGGCCAGAAGATGATCTCTAATGGCTTCATGTACCACCTAGTTGTGGTTAAGGATGTGGATTCCGAAACCCCGACTATTCAGCTTAGTTTTGTGGTGTGCTATCATCCTGTGAGGTGTTTCCCATGATTTGCTGTGTCCTCTCGGGAGAGGGAGATTGATTTCAAGATGATCTATTACCGTATACATAGCCTATCTCTATTCCTCCTTACAGATGGCTCCAACCGAGCTAAAAGGAATCGCTGACCGCAAAGGATTCGCGACAAGGGCTTCATTAGACCGAGCGCTCGGGCATGGTACGCTCTATTTGTTCAAAAGAAGGACTCGCTCCTTTGCATGTGTATCGACTATTGGCAGTTGAACAAGGTTACCGGGCCAAGAACAAGCACTTTCATCAGATCGATGATTTGCTTTACCGTCTTCGGTGCCAAATCGCTTTCTCCAAGATTGATCTCGGTGTCCTGTACACATCCCCAAGACGGTCAGATTCTGGTATCTTCACTACAAATTTCAAGGTGTCTTTCGACTAACAAATGCCCCTACAACTTTTATGGAATTAATGAACAAGGTGTTAAAGGCATATTTCATATTAATGCTCATGATTGAGTTCATCGATGACATCTTGATATACTCACGAGCAAGAGGAGCATGCCACTAACCCGAGAGTAGTACTTCTGCACCCTCATGATCGTTAGGATGGCTAAAACTCTTCGATGGCATTTTTGGGTCAGCGTGGTATAAAGCTAGGGAATAAGGTGATTCCTAGAAGATCGAGGCGCAGAAAGAATTGGCCCGCATCGTAAATCCTTCCAAATTCGGAGTTTCGGGGCTTAGCAAAGCTACAAAACTGAAAGATTCGCTGAGGGATTTTCATCAATTGCATCCCCAAAGTGACCAAAGCGGGACCCAAAAAAGGTGAAGTTCCCTGCCTGGTGCCGTGGTGACTAAGACACAAGTGCACGGGTCGAACAAGTAGTAAAGTGGCTTAATTAAAGCCAAGTATCGATCCTTAATAAAATGGACCGAGCTACAAAGCATTTCAATTTGTTACACTCCGTAAAATTCCTGATACATCGATGGCCTATTCGCATGTTGGTTAAGAGTTTTTGAAAGCCATACATGCTAGAAAAAGGCCCGGAAAAAGACCGGATACAGGGGGAACCCGGCCCAACCATCACGGAAGTGAGCCGGCAGAGCTCCCTACGGATGGCAACGTGTCGCGGAGGGGGAGCCTCCGCGTTGGCTCCGTGACACGTTGGCCCTGTCCAAGCTCAAGTATATAAAGCCTCCAACTTCGGTTTAATTCATTTAAATCGATAATTTTAAAGTTGCGAGAGAGAACAGAGAAGATGTAAAGTATTGATAATTTCTTTCGATTACGCCGTCAAACGCTGGCCCAAATTAAAAATTAACCTCGATACGAGGTATTTAGTACAGGGGAGCATTCCTACGGATTTAGTTTCTCACAACGGCGGTCGCAAATCGTCGTGCTACCGGGCTAAGGTAAATGGAATTGCTCTAAATTATTGTCAATATACTCCTAGCCTTAAAGTTGAGTATTTCTCCCTTCTCTGACTTTCGAGAAATAACAAGTTTTTCGACCGTCTTTCGATAAGCCAAAGTTTGGGCTATAAATATATCGAAAGTGATGCTTTCTTCCGTAATATTGGTGTGTTTAGTTGCTAAGTTGACATATATGTGAATGCAAATCTTGGGAGAAATAGCTAGAGTACCGACTCGAGCTTCATCCGTTAGTCTGATAATCCAAAGCAAAGGTATGTAAAGCCGTCTTCCAAGAAGTTAGTACTAGCCTATTATACAAGAAACTCCGTAGAATCTTTATTGAATATTGAGTTTTGTGCAAATTCAAGAAACCTCGTCTTGTTGTATCACATTCAAATCAAAGTTATAAAGCAATACTAAATGGCGAGATATCATTTCTGTATCAAGATAGCCCAAGATGCTATTAGCAAGCATGTTTTATAATAATATGACATATTCGTAATAAAAGTTAAAAAAGTAACCGTATAGAAAGATAGTATTCATACAAGATAGCCATTGGGCGCCGTACGCACATTCGCTATAGTTTAGCCCTACAATGATAGTATCTTGGCTACAAGATAGCCGCATACGATAAAGATCCCGCATTCAAGATAAGGCAAGATGGAGAATCGCATAACATTTAAAGAGTTCTAATAAGAAATGAGAATACGTATAGTATTTTTACTAAACATGCTTCGGCTATGTGTGTGATTATTGATTGCCGAGACTTGATTGTGTCGTGAGGGCCCTTTGAGCGTCCTCGCCGCCCCGGGTTGGTAATAAAGAGAGCCGCCTACCGAGCGGGCGTATACGCTACCTAAGGAGTGGCATGTCCGCAGTAGGAGGAAGATGTGATGAAGCTTTCCCCATATCAAAGCCGACAAGACAACAGCTTTACCCCGTTGTGCGCATGTGCCTGTGGAACAGATTTCGCATATAGTTACAAGCATAGACAGTAGACAGAGTCCTCCCACTTAGACACGCTATTTATAGCAGAGGCCATAGCCCGAAATGAGACCCTGGGGCCTAAGAGGTGCTCGTAGTTACTAGGCGAGTGGAGTGACTTATTTTTGGATGGTTTTGACCCGGATAGGGGTATATAGATTGTTTGATTGGCTGGCACCTTCCGGCTTATGGGGCCGGTATTGGTCCTGCTTGTTATCTATGTACTTATATGTTATATACTAGCTACTGCATGCCAGACGCCACGTCGACATGCAGCCTACCCTATCACAAAGCATTGGAAAAGTCTCGATCTGCCTTATACGCCCTGGCAGATTCGGCTTATTTCCCGGCTATCTCCAGTTGCTAGTTATGTTGTTCATAATTAGATGTGTTCAGCTGTTTTGCATACTCTGCATCAAGTGGTACCGATGCCGTCGGGCGTCGTGATTACTTGCCCGCAGGTATCTATTGATGAGGAGACGATCCTCGTTATTCCAAACAAATTTTAAGGTCACGCCTCCGCCATCCTGAGCTTGATATTCAGAGGTAGTTCTTTTCCTTTGTTGTACAAGATGCAGGTCTGTGGCCCTATCCCGACCTTTTATCGCACTACAGAGGCTTGCGTATCAGAGCATATACATCTCCCCGTGGTTAGTTGTGCCTGGCCAGGTGAGGCCGTGCGTTTTGTTTAATTGTTTAGCAAAGAGTTGATAGTGCTGGCCTTGTGGGGCCATAATCTCGATAGTAGTGGTGACCTTGCCTGGCCACGTAGTTATACAAGATTCTTTGTTGAGTTACGTATAACTAGACAAAGACGCAGGGCCTTGTCTGGCCGCATAGGTTCCCTTATAAGTATGTCTCGGTTAGTCAAATTATACATGTGGCTATAGGCCCAAGCCGGCCGTGAGGTCTTTTACAGCCACATAGCCCGTTGTTTCCGTAACTGAGATGTAGAGCTAGCCGGGCACCGATGAGCTTAGGCTCACCGCCAGCGTCTGTGTCCTTTCTAGCACTGAGTGCGCCTGCTCCCCAAGGCGGGGCGTGACAAACTTGGTATCGTAGTAGGTCGTATCCCGCTGAGTCCGCAAGCCATAAGTAGAGTCTTGTCTATGATGTGTTGTGCACCACATACTATAGGCAAGGTGAGGTCAGCAAGGCATGGATAGGATGGTTACTCTTTTCTTCTCATTTAATGTGCTATAGAGCGGCACAAAGTATTGGGTTGAGTCCCTAAACATATCATATTCTTGTCTACGTGATAAAAATGGCGATCGCGACACCCTCGCCATTGTAGAAGGTTAGATACAACACAGAGAAGGCACTGCCAGGATGCCTCGCCCATTCGCAGTCGCCCGACCAGGTGATATAGTGGCCGCCACGCTCTCTCTGCCAGCTTCCCCTCACACGAGCCGTTGGTACGACACCGCCTCCGATAGCTCCTGAACCTACACCATCGCACTGTAGTTCGTAGCGCAAAGGGTTATGTTGGCATAAATGATGGCCACACAATGCCAGCTGCCACTCTCGTAGCTGAGAGCCAATGTGATCCGCGCTCGAGGGTCGTGAGTTTTTTGGCACCGGGTCCCCATGCTCACAGGTCGTATCGTGCAGAGGACCCTGTGATCTCCTAGATCGATGTAGAGAATTTTTCTCGGTTATGCATGTGACCTCTGGGCGTAATCAATCGAGATTTATTGTTTCGAATGCGAGACATAGCGTATTACGGTACAAGAGTCGGGGAAAGGTCTCGAGGAGAGATGTTGCCCTCCGACCGGGGTCCAACTTCTGAGGCCTTTCTCGACCGTTACTTGCCACGGAGATCCTGGGCAGTGCCCTGATGGACTGCTTTTTGCATTTGGGAGTGTGGCCAGGAGCGTACGAGAATATTCTTTGCGCTTGACTCCTTAGCCCGCTATACTCAGCTTGTGATACTATGCCGCCCGAGTTCACAGTTTATTATAGGTCTCGAACTCGCATTTCATTAGCTACGCATGACGGCTACGTTGCGAGAAGATATGGATATTGCCCGAGCAGTAGGCCTTGCCTGCATCTATCGAGGTCCTTAGACAAACAAGAATGTGGCAAAAGATAGATAAATCGTGAACAAAGATCAAGCAGAGACGACGCATGAAATGCGCAGGGAGGTCTGTAGAGGACCAGCCCCGCTTGTCAAAACGTACTCCCTAGACCCCCACCTCCACCACAAATAGCCAAAGAATGTGGGTAGATTTGTTCATCGCAGGGCACCGCAGTCTCGTGGCGCTTCTCAAAAGTAGATTCCCGCACGGTGAGTGAGGGTAGAGCAGAGCAGATTCATCCCCCCACCCCGCCCTAATCGGGCAGCCTCGACCTCACACCGAGCTTGTAGATATGGCTCCTCAGATGTTATATATGTGGGCAGAGGGGCACTGGGATGAGAGATTGTCCATGGCCAGTGGGCAAGAGAGCTTCAGATAGTCAAGACAGGGATCCGTAGGGCCACGTAGCCCACTCTCGCCTGGCAGGTGTAGGCCCTCGGGTTCAGCAGGCAGGCCGAGGTAGATCAGAGTCTTCCAGCTTAGGTACTGCCCGCCGCACTGGCTATGCATTACACATAAGGGAGACAGACCAGGCGCTTCTGACGTGGGTAAATGTATGATGACTATTTGTTCATGCCCCGCTATGTACCTGATTTGATCTGTGGTCCACTTTATCCTATATTACCCCATTTGTAGTTCGAAAGTTTAATGTCGCACCGTGAGTTATTACACAGCCTCCCCTTTTCGGATTCACACCCATCTATGACTCTATTATAACAGCACTTAGCGAGGTGTACAGTAGAGTTGTTGATCGCTAGACTACAAAAGAGATCTCGGTAGAGCTAGCAATGATTGATTTCGATGCCATTATGGGTAATGGATTGTTAGTTCTGTGCTATGCCAACGTAGAATGTTGGACCAAGACGGTCCGAATCCACTTCAGGAGGCAAAGGCGAGAGGAGCAGCTAATGCGCCTACGCCAAAAAGGTAGGTTTATTTCCTACCTTAAGGCGAGGAAATTGATAGCTAAGGATGTATTTACCACCTAGTCGTGGTTCGTGGGATGTTCCGGCAGAATCTCCGACACTACAGTCTTGTGAATGAATTCTCTCGATGTATTTCAAGAGCTACCTAGTATTCCCCGTAAAGGAAATAGACTTTGCAATCAACTTGCCACTGATGCACTCAAATTTCATATCAATTCCTCCATATCGTATGGCTCATGCGTAACTTCTAGAGAGCTAAAGGAGCAACTGAAAGATTTGCTAGATAAGGGTTTCATCGTGTCGAGTACTTCACCGTGGGTGATCTCAGGCATATTTATATGCCCACCGATACTCAAAATGCACGGTTTACCTTGTCATCCAACAATGTGTGTACATTCGCATGTAAATTGTAGGGAAGTGTGAATTTATACTAACCAACATGATTAGCGTTGTTTTGGCAAAAGAAAACATACTTTTTATGGAGTTAAGATGCATGTAGGGAGAAATCGGAAATGGACTCTGGGAACGAGCGAGGAAGCAGGAGAAGCAAGGAATGGCTCCGCGCATGGAGCCGTGACACGCTGCCATCGCGGTTGCATTCGGTCCTGTGAGATATAAATTCAAGAAATTCTAGAGAGGGTCCGCGATCGCCCAAGTAATTGGAATTAATTTTCCTGCACTTGACATTCCAAAGAAGGTCCGCGTTGCACCGTGTGTGGCACGCCGGGCATGCCCGCGTTGCATGTGCCGTGCCACGTTGGGAGCAATTACCCTGCGGCCAACTCGTAAAAGCCCGTCAGACCGTGTCACGCGAGGCAAAGGTTCGCGATGCACCCCGTGACACGTTGCTTGCCATTCCTGGAAAATTATCTCTAGTATAAATAGAACACTTAGGTTCATTTTTAATTATTCTCGACTTGGTGGAGCAAGAACGTGGGTTACAAAGTGCTTGAGAGGACGAAAATTCTTAGGTTTTCTCCCTTTCTTCTTTCTTTCACTGTTTTGTAATAGGATTTACACTATTTGAATGATGTTCAATCCACAAATGAGTGGCTAATTCCCTTTCTTTACTTGAGGTTATGAACCGTTGTATTGAAATGTAATTGTTACTATTGGTTGTTTCATCTTTTCTTCTATGGTTGTTCTATTTAATTCTTGTTCTTACGCATTAATATCCGGCCAATGTTAATGTAAATCCAAAAAGTCCTAAGTTCATCCGAGAGGGCAAGAAACTGAAAGTTGTGAATTAATAGGATATGATCTGTTCTTTGTTTGGGAAAATTGAGAATTGATTTACTCGTGGATAGAAATATACCCGAAAGTCGTATTAGTCAAGTGGAATCTATTTTTGTATGGCTAGAACATGAATTTCTTTCTTAATACGTAAATATAGGCGGAAGGTTCATGATTCTTAAGTTGGGTTAAATACGAGAGTTTTTAATCCATAGGCATAAGTTCCGACTAGCAACCTGAGAAAAGATAAACCACGAGACGATGACACTCTTTACATGTCTGCTTAGCCTGCATGCTACATTCAAATTTCAGACTCACTTGTATACTTATTCTACTTTAGTATAAAATAGTTTTAAAATATAAAAACTTTCTTTACACCGTTGTCTTCATTATTAGAGTTATAGTAGATTAACACTCGAGAAGGTTTTACCCCGTAGTCCAGGCCCCGTGGGTTCGACATTCCTGGGCCTAAAAAGGGCCACTATATTACTTGTACAAACTGCATACACTTATGCTCATCAAGTTTTTGCGCCGTTGCTCTAGGGACAGCAATTGGTGAAATTTAATTTTTCTTAAAAGTCGTTAGTTTGCTATTCTCGTATTTTATCATGACAACTTGGTCTTAGCCTATATTTCTGCATAATGTATTCTGTTGAACACCGGCAAGAGACAAAGATTTGTGATCCATCCTTAGAGCCTAAAAAGACAATTTCATCGCCAACGAAGAGAAGCTCTAGAAAGGAAATTGCAAATGTTCTGACAAACACTTATGGAGCAACCACAAGACCACTACTTGTGCGCAAAACACGGTGCCCGAGGAAATGGCAGGTTTAGCTTGCCTCGCGAGCGTGGCAATCCCACATGCTAGTAATGTCACATCTAGCATCGCAAACCCGAGCCAAAGAGGGAGGTTCTAGCTTAAATGTAACATGGTGCAATTGCCGTGACACAAGGCACATGTGTCTCCTCACGAGGATCCACAACAACATCTTCAAACCTTTTTGGAGATAAGTGACACTTACATCCTCGCCGAGGTCACCGCACTATGTCGACTCTACACTGCTCCCATTTTCACTTTGAGAGAAGCCAAAAGGCGGTCAGTGCCGAGCCACCGACCCTATAACCACATGGGATGATCTTGCAAAGAAGTTCTTGATCCGATTCTTTCCTTCCAGAAATGCCAAAGGCTTAGAAGTCACCCTAAGTTTCAAACAAAGAGAAGGAGAGAATCTGCGTATCAAGCTTGGGAGAGATTCAAATCATTGTTGCGATCTGCCCTCATCACCATCAACTAATGATAGCCGGGTGCACACTTGACAGAGGGCTTGAACCCCACACAAAAATCTTGCCGGATTCTAAGACTGGGACAAGCATTAGAAAAGACTTACGAGGAGCTTTATTCTTTGCTTAATCGTATTTCGCAGTGGAAATCCGGAGGGAATGCGGACTCTTCTGGGCGGAGGAGCAAGGAAAGCACTGGAGTCTTGGAAGTGGATGGGCTTACTGTACTATCGCCGTACGTATAGCCGCCTGAAGAATCAACCAAACACCCACTTCGGCAACATGAGCTTGAGTCGCCCCCAAGCCCCAAGAAATGCAAAGCGGCAACAGATTTGGTGAAGTGTGCTACAATGAACACTACCGAGTGTTGTGGGAGCAAATCCAGACTTCTGGGTGGAACTTTGCCTGCATGCACAAAGGAACAATCACCAACAAGATAGGAACAACATAACCTAACTCTGAGGAATCACCCGAATTTCGGGGTAGCAACAACCATCGTGGACAGAGGCTGAGCCGTGTGGTGGCGTGTAGGAATCAAGGAGGGCCACGAACTATCAGCACAAGATAGAAACAACAATGCCCCTCCTCCACCACCATCACCCGTTGAGGAGATGTTCAAGACATTGATAGCTAGCCAAGCTCAATTGGGCAGCCGACTATGCAAATTGGCACCAAGTCAAGAATAATCACTAGATACCAAGGCAGCCTGGAGTATCGCTATAAGCCATCGGAGCCCAGTAACACTGTGCCCAGAGGAGGACTTCCGAGCGAATAATGCACTTCAAACCCCAAAGGGTGTAAACGCAGTTGACCACGAGGGAGTGGTTTGCAAACTGGAAGGAGGTGGAACTGGAAAGTGACCACCTCAATGTAATGGGAGCAAGGTATGAGATGGAGCAAAATGATGAGTGGGGAAGAAACAAGGACGCTCGAATCGTAAAGACCTCCACCCCGTTCCCTCAACGATTAAAGAAGCACAAGGAGGAGGCGTGTTTCAAAAAGTTCATGGAGGTTCTTAAATTGTGTACACATTAACTTACCTCAAGGATATTTTGCAAGGAGTGCCTAAGTACGCAAAGTACATAAAGGACATCGTGGCCAACAAAAGCAAGCTTACCGAATATGCCATGGTGGCTCTTACGGAGGAGTGCACTTCCTGACAGCGTAACCGACGTCACGAACCTCAAAGACCCCGGAGTTTACAATTCAAATAACAATCAGGCAAAGTATTCGAGCTCGGATGGTGTGATTTGGGAGCGAGCATTAACTTGATGCCGACCTCGTTATTCAAGAAGTTGGGGCTAGGGAGTCCTAGACCTACAACAGTGATCTTGCAGCTCGCGGATCGTTCCTCCTTGGCAAGACCAGATGGTATTGTGGAGGACGCAAGGTGCAAGCTCGGGCCCCTAATCTTCCCAGATTTTGTTGTGGCCGGGATTTGTTTACGCCAAGTTCCATTTATTTTGGGACTACCTTTCTTGGCGACCGGGAAAGCGGTGACAGATGTAGCTGGCAGGCGTGCCTAACTAGTGTGAGCACATGACAAGGTGGAGGTGTTCGACGGTACAAGGCCACCAAGCTCCTGGCCACGAGGAACTTCCTACAATGTGTTTACAAGCCGATGCTGTTGTGTACTTGAGTCTGAGAGCACAAAACCCCTCACCAAAGGTAAGCTTGACAGGGTGAGGACGTGCTCATGAGAAAAACGTCCGTCACCCTAGGGGCGAATTGAGCTTAAACGACGTCGAGCCCAGACGGTAAAACTGTGCGCCGCACGGAGGCAACCCATGAATTGTTGTTTGTATAATTTGTACATATAAAAAGAAAGAAAAAAAGAGAAAAGAAAAAAAAAAATATATATATATATATGTAGCATAGGTGTGTAAATATAAAAATAAAATATTGTGTTCGGCCAAACCCTGGAATTCTAACCGATTTCTCGTTGAAAGATATATCAGGTTGATCTGGGGAAGAAATGCAAAGGAATGCAAAGAGAAAAACGAGGTAAGAAATTTTTTTAAAGTGGCAAAACAAAGGAGTCTGCGCGATGGCTCCGTGTCACTGAGGAGGGCCTCCACGTTACCCTACGTGACACGTTGAGGTAAAATCAGCCTTACAAAACCTGCACGCCCGTGTGGAGCCCGTGTCACTGAGGTGATCTGCTACCCTCCGTGACACGTTGAGGTGTAATTCGCGCTTCTGTCACACCGGTCACGATAACCCGCGCGAAAAATCCAATTTTTTAACCCCAAATCCCCTAATTTTTTCTCATTTTCTCACAACCATCGCGACAACCTCCCAAAATCCCCTCCCCTCAATGTCGCCTTGTGTATAATTTCGCAAGTTCTCCTGGTTTCAATTAAAAGGTACGCTCATATGGCTTCTATCTCACTTTTAGTCGAATTTGTTCAATTTAGCTAATGAGGTACAAAACCATACTTAGTGAATTGAACTTGAATTCATTAAAGTATTGTTAATTTTATGTTCGTAATATCCTTGTAATGGTATGAATCGATAAAAACATGTGCTTGATCGAATTTGTGGGAAAATTATAGCTAGGGTTTGGAATTGAACATGGAAAATGGTGAAAACTTGTGAATTGTGAATTCTTTGGTCAGGTATACGTTGGGTGAAATGAGTTGGTTGCATTATCCGTGTAATATGCGAAAGGAAAAAACCGACGGATTTTCGAAGTGGAATGGTAATAAGGCCAAGAACGCAGTAGATAGCATAGGTTTGTATAATTGCATAGTTGTTGTTTTTTTTTTTTTTTTTTTTTCACGTACAAGTGCAATGTGATGAAATGTTATCGATGGTAATGTTGGGATTAGCTTACGGTCTGAGTAGTACATAGAGGTTATACTTGTTTCTAATTTCCGGGAATGCACGAGGCAATATTGTTTGTAAGCTTTTAGTTGTTCTAGTTTTTCTTATTTTTGTAAATTAGAAACACATATGATCTGGCCAAAATGCTAAAATGAGGGTCAAGACTATGGGGCCGAGCCAAACCCAACCTTAGTCAAGCTAATTTTTAATTTGATCGACATTGGGATCACCGTTTTCTGACAGAACAATGGCAAGGTGCGTGACAAGGGTAAGGGCGCATCTACATCAAAGGCGCCAAGGAAGCTTGGCTGAGACCGGAGCAAGAAGCCCCACCACACTCGCGGTTCCACGCGGCCACCGCCGCCAATATGGAACCGTATGGGTGATCGAGGAAGGGAAGAAGGGTACACGGCTAATGTGGAGAACAAATATTTCCCGGAGGAGCATATTGCAAAGGGTCCAAGTAAGTACAGAGCTCTCAAGACGGTACACCTGGATGACACCGGCCGGTCATGGCCACATTTTTGACGAGCCCAAGGAGTGCAATCTTCACTTGATTCGGGGAATTTAAGTGCCAATTGAACCCGACGCTCCTGAGTCACACCATCAAAATAAGGGCCGATTGTCAGCACTTCAAATTTCACCACCTTAACGCTACCAGGGCACGTAACACCGATGCCCACGTACTCCTGCTAGCTCGAACATCACTCACCTATGCGCATATCGACGACATTGGGTGGAGCCTTGGCCGACTTCGCACGCCGGAGCAAAAAGGCGAGTAGGGCTATCATCAGACATCGCCCTATTCACAGATGAATAAAGGGAAGTGATCCGCTAAAAATTGTTTGCTCCTTGCTTACCCTGTGCACATGACTCGATGTGACCAGATCGGTATGTTTGGTGTATGCCCCGATGAAAGGGCTCGAGATAAATGTAGGGGCGGTGATCATATCCGCCATGAACAGAGTCTTGCTGCATCAAGTGGCACAGCATGTTTACAAGGCCGACTACGGTTCTCGAGGCCCGAGGTAGAGGAAGAGGCCCTAGACTACATCCTACGCGCATGGAGCCAGGCCATAGATGTCACAAAGACTTGCTGGCACCCGACACCACGCCGCCGCTCACATTAGTCGAGCGACATGCTCCTGGATGACCAACATATGGCCCGCATGTTCCTGGATGTAAGATGCCCAAATTTACGCATAGGCTGGGAGACCTACAACGATACGAGGCCGTGTGGGCGCCGACTTAGATTACCCCTTTGGCGAAAAAATGCCAGTATGTGCTTATGTCGTGTGGGCCCAGCTTTGTGGAGCCCGCGTGGATGATGATGTCCTAATCGACGAAGGGCATCGTCGCGAGGATTCCGATGTTGAATCTGAGGAGGACTAAGGAGGAGATTCGGCATATCGGGGACGGCTACAGCACCTCGATGAAGAAGTGAGTACTTTGATTGATCAAAGGAGTTTCACCACCCACCTTCGTTTAGATTGTATGAACACCGGGCGTGTTCATTTAAGTGTGGGGCGGGGAGTAGTTAGTGGTGCTGAAGCTATCTCTGTTTTGTATATAATCGCATGTTCTTTCTGTGTTTGAAAAATTGTGACCTTGTTTCTATGTGTATGTTCGTATTGTAAATATTTCTGTTTGTGAAGCCGTGTGTGCGTGAATGCCGTTAGCCGCATAATAAGCTTTTGTTGAAATTATCGATATTTGAAAAATTTCGTTAACTATTTTTACTTTTGGGGTTTCTGAGTTTGTTTTCGCTCTTTTGCCGAGAAGATCCCACGAATCGAAGTCGTAAACAGATCGTTCCCTATGATGGATGGATGACGACCGTCTTAAGGGAAATGCAATGAGCAGAGTAGTTATTTTAAATTTTTGGTGTGTTGTCAGGATCCCATGCACGTTATTACCTATGTCTAAGAAATCTTGGTTGCGTGTTGCATATTTATATTGCGAAGATGATTCGTTAGAAAGCATGCAAATTTTTGTACATATGTGAGACACTTAGGCCATAGAATTCGATTCCTCCAAGTGTGATTGAGGCTTAATTTTGGAATTCTTGTAATTAGCCGATTGAAGAGTCTCAGGAAGATGTCTTGAGTTGAGCATGTGCACGAGTGTATAGTGAGGTTTGGTTATTCCATGCTATTGTGAAGTGTCTAGAATCACTCTATTGTGTGTACGAAACGAAATGAAGGAAGTGTAGTGTAGGAAAGGATACAAAGCTTCTTTGTTTAACCAAAAGTTTTTCTTGTTTTCCCTTTCATATCCACCTTGAAGATTAAATCCTAGTTAGCCCATCGAGCCTTTAGCCTATATTTTCTTGTCGAAAAGGGTGAACTAAGTTTAACCCTTCTTTTCATTGTCCGTAAACCTAATCCGAAGCTCTTAAGCGCCAAGAAAATATATAATTTTCCTACGTTGTAAAGGAGTGAAATGATGAAAAGAAAAGAAAGAGAGGAAAAAGAAAAGTGATGAAAAGAAAGAAAAAGAGTCAAAGGTGTACTTGCCGTATTTAAAGGAAATAAAGTTGTAAAACTTATCTTTTTGTTTAGTCCGTGTGTTAAAAGTGGGTGACAAAAATAAAGAAAGACTTCAAGAAAAGGAGGAGAAAGGAAGAAACTATGTCCGTAATGTGACGGGATGTATCAAAAGCGCTTAAGGATGCTAGTTGCTATTATTGGTTAGCCCAAAAGATATACTAGTTCCATAGCCTTTACATTACAACCCGTTAGTCCTACGTGATCTTACATCACGCGTCCTTATATTAGTGGAGTAATACACTAGAGGCAAGCCTATGGGTCATAACACGATGCATGTGAATTCTTTCGGGGAGCAGAGAGTGGAAATTGTGTACATGCCCCCGCATGAAATGATTTAGAGTTCATGATCTAAAAGAGGGGAAATTCTCTTGTGATGCGAGGGCGCATGCTTGACGAAAGAATGAAATTCGTGTCGGATATCTTGGTCAGCTAATTTGCATGAGTTTGCCAATACGAGAGTCGATTCTCGAGTCTGTGAGGTCTTGATTTGTTATGTCATTGTAATGATGATACTATGCATGTTTTCTGATGATTTGTTATGAAATAATCGGTATAACCGTACCTCGGATTGTCGAGCCAAAGTAGCCATGATGGGATATCAATTTCATGAGGTGTAGGAGTATTGTTCGAGGACAAACAAGATTTTAAGTGTGGGGTAGAGGATCTGGGCATATTTATATGCTCAATTGATGTTAAATGCATCGCTTTTTTGCCTTGTTTATCCAACAATGTGTGTACATTCGCATGTAAATTGTAGGGAAGTGTGAATTTATACTAACCAACATGATTAGCGTTGTTTTTGCAGAAAACATACTTTTTGGCTGGAGTTGAGATGCATGTTGGGAGAACGGGAGACGGACTCTGTGAACGAGCGAGGAAGCAGTGGAGAAGGGGGAGGAATTTAAGGGCTCCGCGACGGAGCCGTGACACGCCGCTATCGCGATGCATTCCCGTCCGGAGATATAAATTCAAGAAATTCCAGAGGGTCCACGATCGAGCCGTGGCACGTTGGAATTAATTTTCCCAGTCCTTGACATTCCAGTGAAGGTTCGCATGGGCTTGCACCGTGGCACGCCGGGCATGCTCCACATTGCATGCCGTGCCACGTTGGGAGCAATTACCCGGGCGGCCAACTTCCGTAAAGCTCAAGGCTTGCACCGTGTCACTGGGAGGCAAGAGTTCATGCACTGTACACGTTGCTTGTTATTCCGGGAAAAATTATCCCTAGTATAAATAGAACACTTAGGTTCATTTTTAATTATTCCGACTTGGTGGAGCAAGAAGTGTCAGGCAATGAGAGGACGAAAATTTTAGGTTTTCTCTATCCCTTTCTTCTTTTCTTTTCAATTGTTTCCGCATGATTTACACTCATTTAATGATGTTCAATCCACAAATGAAAGGCTAATTCCCTTTCTCACGAGGTTATGAACCGTTGTATTGAAATGTAATTGTTGATTATTTGGTTGTCATCTTTTCTTCATGGTTATTCTATTTAATTCTTGTTCTTACCGCATTAATATTCCGGCCAATGTTAATGTAATCCAAAAGTCCGTTTCTACCCGAGAGGGCAAGAACCGGAAAGTTGTGAATTAATAGGATATGATCTGTTCTTTGTTTGGGAAAATTGAGAATTGATTTACCTCCATGATAGAAATTTACCCGAAAGTCGTATTAGTCAAGTGTGGAATCTAGCTTTGTATGGCTAGAACATGAATTTCTTCTTATCAAGCGTAAATGAAGGGAAGGTTCATGATTCTTAAGTTGGGTTAAATACTTAATCCATAGGCATAAGTTCCGACTAGCAACCTGAGAAAAGATAAACCACGTAGATCGATGATTAATTTTTACATGTTCGTTTAGCCTCAAAGATGCTCACATTCGGCCTCGTACTCACTTGTATACTTATTCTACTTTAGTATAAAAAGTTTCCAAAATATAAAAACATTTTCTTGTTTACACCGTTGTCTTCATTATTAGAGTTATAGTAAATTAACACTGAGAAGGTTTTACCCCGTAGTCCGGCCCCAGGTGTCTACATTCCTGGCTCTAAAAAGGGCCCTATATTACTTGTACAACCCGTACACTAAAGTGCTCATCATGGGGTGCGCCGCCTCTATTTGTGAGAAAGAGATTGCTCGCTCCGCATGTGTATGTGACACGGCACCGAATAAAGTTACAATAAAGAATAAGTATTCACTTCCTAGAATAGACGATTTGTTTGACTTGGCCACAAATGTATATTTTTCCAAGATTGACTTGCGGTCCTGATATCATCAAAGTTCGAGTTCGTGAAAGAGACATTCCAAAACGGCCTTCAGGACCCGATATGGACACTCTCTAATTCCTAGTTATGTCCTTTTGGGTTGACGAATGCCCTAAAGAATATTTATGGACTCCGATGAATAACACTTTCTGCACTCATACCCGGACCTCGTTCGTGATAGTGTTTATTGATGATATTCCGGTGTATTCTCGCCCGAGGCGTAACCACTGTGCTCATTTACTGACAAAGGTCTGCATTCTCGTGGACAAATGGGCCTTATATGCCAAGTTCTCCAAATGTGAATTCCGGGGCCGAACCCGCAGAGCCTTCGGGGGCACATATTATCTGGACAGCTGGTATACAAAGCCGACACGCAAAATAGCAGCAAAGCAAAACATGGCTAGGCCTACCACTCCGACCGTAGTCCGCAGTCGGGGGTTAAAGGTGATATTACAGAGATTTGTTGAAGGGTTCTCTACTATAGCGCACTTCTGACTAAGCCGACGTAGAAAGCTGAAGCTCTTCAAGGACAGAGGCACATGAAAGGCAGCTTCCAAGAATTAAAAGACAGACAACCTCCGCCCAAGTGTTAGCATTGCCGAAGGTACGTAAGGTTATTCAAAGGTATTGCAACGCATCGTGCATTGGGTTGGGCTGTGTGTTGATGCAAAGATGGTAAGGTAATGCGTATGCTTCCGACAAATTCAGGAAACACGAAAAGAATTACCCTACCCACGACCTCGGAGTTACCTCGTAGTGATCCACGCCTTGAAGATATGGAGACATTACTTGTATGGCGTCCATGTGGATATTTTCACAGATCATAAGAGCCTGCGTATATCTTCACCCGTAGGGAGTCAATCTGGGCAATGTCGCCGGTTGGAGTTACTAAAAGATTATGACGTGGATATTCCGTATCATCCGAGAAAAGCCAACGAGTAGCAGATGCTCTGCCTATAAATCAATGGGATGTTTGGCGTATTTGCCCGAGCAAAATGTGGAGTTGGTCAGTGAGATACATCAATTAGCACCCAGCCGTTCGTGTACAAATGGGAGGACAACGTAGCGGTAATTCAGAACACCGCCGTGTCATCATTAGTTGTGGAAGTAAAAGAATGGCAATATGAGGATCCCGACTTGATCCAAATTTTAAGGACACCACAAGGGATAGCGCAAGATTTTCGATAACCGAGGATGAAGTGCCGCGCGTAGCGCCGCCTCGTGTTCTAGATATTTCTGTGGCTCCGCCAAGGATTATGAATGAGGTACATTACGCCCGCTATTCTCTCCACCCCTAGCGCGATGAAAATGTACCATGATATCAAGGAGAGAACTACCGTATTGTAGGTATGAAAAGAGAAATTGCCGAATTTGTAGCCCTGTCCTAACCGCCAACACAAAGGCGAA
Source organism: Datura stramonium (assembly GCA_018107945.1). NCBI lineage: Eukaryota > Viridiplantae > Streptophyta > Magnoliopsida > Solanales > Solanaceae > Datura > Datura stramonium. Next base: position 275,258 of record JACEIK010000970.1, on the reverse strand, counting down.
ATACCGTAAACCAGCGGGTTAACTCAGACATAGCTATGACTCTATGGAAATAGGAAGAAGGAACATGAATTTTGTGAAAGGATTACCCATACAAGACATAGACACGATCTATACAAGGAGAAGGACAGCCGACAAAATCGCCTTCATTTCCTGCCAAAGGAAAGCTACTTTCTCGCCGAGGATTATGTAATTATATATCGAGAAATAGTTAGATTACACCTGTTCCAAAGATCAATTATTTTACAGAGGAGCACAATTTACAAACCTAGATTTTAAGCAAATATTTCGTAAAGGTCCGGGAACGCAGACACTGGCTATCAAAGACTCCACCCTCGTAATGTACGGACAGCCGAACGCACTATTCAAACGTCGAAGATATGCTACTAGCGTGTGTGCTAGATTTGGAGGTAGTCGGGTTGAGCATTTGCCGTTAATTTAGTTTTCTTTAATAATAGCTATCATTCAGCTATCCGTGATGGCGCCTGAGGGCATTGTACCTAAGTGGAAAATGCACATCACCTATTGGCTGGTTTGAAGTGGGAGAGCCTGCCACGACAATGTGAGCATTATTCAATATAGGAGAAGGTAAAGCTTATCGTAGAACGCTACTATCTCTCGCACGTGAGTCGCCAAAATTGTATGCTAATGTGCGAAGGCAGACCCGGGAAGTTGATGTGAACGACTGGGTATTTTTGAAAGTATCTCCGATGAAAAGGGTGATGAGATTCGGCAAGAAAAGGTAAGCTCGCCTCCGAGATTTGTTGGGCCTTATCGATTTGGTCAAGGATAGGCCGAGTGGCATATGAGTTAATCTTGCCTTAATTAGAATCTCGTTCATCCGGTCTTTCACGTATCCGTGCTGAGGAAATGCATAGAGACCCATCTAGAGCGGGCCCACTAGGATATCCGTGTTACCAAGAATACCTATGAAGAAGTTCCAAATAGCTATCTTAGACAGACAGCATTCAGATTGAGAACTAAAGATATTGGCGTCGGTCAAAGTATTGTATGCACGAGAACCGAGGGAGTGGAGATGACCCGGGAGGCTAAGGAAGACATGAAGCTAGATATCCTCACTTATTCCGGGCATAGCCGCTAAGAGGTATGTTAGTATTGTTATCTTAAGCAAGGCCTTATAGTATATATATATAAGTGAAATGATCGACCTTAATCGTCATGTAATACTATAGTATTGTTGTGGAGTACCCGTATTGAACTTTTCTCGCATTTCCAGTTTTTGGATAGTCCATATTACAGGGGAAACTCTAAATTTTTCTAGAAACAAGTTAAGTAAATCGGGAATCTTGTTAGTTAGAAGTTTACATTCGAGGATCTAATGTTCTTAAGCGGGAGAATGTTACACCCCGTAAAATTCCGACACATTAGATGGCCTATTCGCATGTTAAGCAAGAGATTTTGAAAGCCATACATGTGCTAGAAAAAAGGCTCCTAGAAAGACCGACAAGAAACCTATCGAACCATCACTAAGGAGTGCCGTAGCGCAGCTCCCTCCGCGGGTGGCAACGTGTCACTGCAGGGGAGCTCGCGCTGGTCTAAGTGACACGTTGGCCTTGTCCAGCTCAAGTATATAAAGCCTCCAACTTCGGTTTCATTCATTTAACCTGACAATTTTAAAGTTGTGAGAGAGAACAGAGGAAGATGTAAAGTATTGATAATTTCTTTCTCATTACGCCTGTCATAACATAATCAAATTGAATAATCACATACGAAAGATGAGCAGCAGAGATTCACGATTAGTTCAATTACCTGATAAAATCTATCGCAAGGGCTAGTGGTGGTGAATTGACTTAAATTATAATGTCATTAGATACTGTCTTAGTGGAGATCTTCCTGACTGAGAATAACAAGTTTTTCGACCGTTCTTCGATAAGCCAAAGTTTGGGCTATAAATATATCGAAAGTGATGTTTTCTTCTAGAATATTGGTGGTGTTTAGTTCTACCTTGACGTATATGTGAATGCAACTTGGGAGAAATAGCTGAGTACGACCGAGCATCGTCCTGCTGGCCTGAAATCCAAAACAAAGGTATGTAAAGCCAGTTTTTCCGGCAAGTTAGTAATTTTAGCCTATTATAATATATTAAACTCCGTAGTAGAATTCCTGAGTTGAATATTGAGTTTTGTGCAAATTCAAGAAACTTGTCTGTTGTTATGTCACATTCACCCGAAAGATAGTAAAGCAAATACCAAATGGTGAGATATCATTTCATACTCAAGATAGCCCAAAGATGCATTTAGCAAGCATGTTTTATAATAATATGACATATTCGTAATAAAAAGTTAGTAAAGTAAATCGATAGATGATAGTATCTTGGCTAAAAGATATTACAAATAGATGATATCTTGGCTACGCTTAGCCCTACGCCGATAATATCTTGGCTACATTATAGCCAGATAGCCGATAAAGATCCCAGATCGTGATAAAGTGATAGAGAACTCGCATAACACAAAAAGAGTCTGTAGACAAGAAATCACAATACGTATAGTATTTTTCGCTTAAAACATGCTTGGGTTATGTATGTGATAATTGATTGTTGAGACTTGATTGTGTCGTGAGGGCACCTTTTCGAAGGCCCTCGCGCCTCTCGGGTTGGTAACCGTGTCTCCCACCGAGCGGGTGGGTATACGTCACTCCAAGGAGTGGCATGCCGACCGCAGTGAGGACGAAGATGGGATGAAGCTTTCCCATATCAAAGCCGGACAAGATAGCAAGACAAGCCACTCGCAGGCGCATGCGCCTGTGAATCGATTCCAGATACGCTACAAATACTACAGATAATAAAGACAAGAGTCCTCCCCGACTACTACGCTATTTAAATCAGAGGCCATAGCCCGAGCCGGGAGACCCAAGTGGCCGATGAGGTGCCTCGTAGTTAGTAGATGAGTGGGAGTGACTTACTTGGATGGTTTTGACCTCGGCAGTGGTATATAGATTGATTGGTTGGCACCTTCCACCTTGGCAATGGGTATTGGTTCTTGCTTGTTATATATGTACTTATATGTTATATACTAGCTAATAGACAAGCAGACGCCACGTCGACAGTACGCTCCCCGCCTATCACAAGACGTAAAAGTCTCGATTCAAATTTTATATCATCTTATAGATTCAAATATTTCCCCTTCTATTCAGAGTTGCTAGTTATGTTGTTCATAATCAGATGTGTTCAGTTGCTTTGCATACTTGCATCAGCATACCGACGCCCGTTGGGGCGCTGTATTACTTACTTGCAGGTATTAATAGACGAGGAGGCGATCCGTGATTCCAAATACTTATAGAGTCATCACCCTCCTGCCATCCGAGCTTGATATTCAGAGATGTAGTTCTTTTTCTTGATGTACAAGCATGCTGTGAGGGTCTAGGCCCTATCCCGACCATTTTATCAAGCATCTGACAGAGGCTTGCGATTGTATATATACATCTCCCGTGCTTATTTGTGCCTGGCCGTGGGAGGCCGTGTGTTTTTTTTTTAGTTGTTTAGCAAGATTGATAGTTTTGCCGTGTGGGGCCATATTCGGGATAGGGTAGTGGTGACCTTGCCTGGCCACGTAGTTATACAAGATTCTTTTTGCCGCTACGTATAACTAGATGCATTGGGTGGCCTTGTCAGCCCGCATAGGTTCCCTTTATAAGTATGTGTCTCGTTAGCTGAAATTATAAACATGTGGCTATAGGCCCGCTTCTGGGCCGAGTCGTTTTCATACCAAGTATAAACACTTGTTTCTAGATATCTAAGATAGAGCAAGTCGGGCACCTGATGTTCTTAGGGCTCACCGCTACACCCAGTCCTCTAGTAAGCACTGTGTGCCGCCCATACCCCCCAAGGCGAGGCGTGACATAATTAACTTAAGCGTCGGTGAACTATGTCTTTATGAATGCATAACCAAATAAACAATATTTGAGAGTTAAGTTTACTAAGCAATAAAAAATCTATGTTAAGATTATAATTTAATTTTTAATAATTTTAAAGTACTCCTTCCATTTTAAAAATTGTTTTTTTTATAGATTTGAATTTAATTCAGCTAATCTTTTCTTCGGCCGCTAGTCAAGAATTATTGCCTATAGATTGGTTCTTTTGATTCCTATCCAATTTAAGAATCATGAGCCTTAATCTACATTTATGTGATAAAATAATTTCATGCTCTAGCCATACCCGATTCCTTAATTGACTAATAAGACTTTCGTGATATATTTCTATTCGAATGTAAATCTTTTCAATATTTACAGCCTAAGAAAAGATCATACTCCTACCACCACATCTTTCCAATTTATTTCCTTTTTCAAAATCAAAATTGGATTTCTAGATATACATTAACATTGGCCAAACATTAATGCAATAAAAACAAGAATTGATAGAACAACCATTGAAGAAAAGATGAAAACCGAAATGATCAACAATTACATTCCACTACAATTGTTCTTAACCTCAAAAAGAAGTGAATTTAGCCACTCATTTGTGGATTAAACATCATCAAATTAGTAGAATTCATACAAACAATTGAGATAAAAGAGAAAGAGATGAGAAGTACCCTAATTCGCCCTCAACTTTCGTAACCCACGTTCTTGCTCAACCAAGCTCGAATGTTTAAAATAAAACCTAAGTTGCTATTTATACTCTTGAGATATCTTCCCGTAATAACAAGCAACATGGACAGTATCGCGGAGCACTCCCCCTCCGTTCCACCTGGGGGTATCACGACCCACCGGAAGCCCGCCTAACCTCAGCAATTTCACCTCGCCGTGACACGATTCTTGCACGCGTGAGCTCGCTCTCCATGCCACGCAAGGCTATCGTCAAGACCTTCACCGGAACTTGAGGTTCCAGATTATTGTACTCAACGTGACACGGAAAGTGCATCGCGGAGCATTGCCTCCCGTACTACCTGAGGTAACGCTTTTAATCTCCACTGGAAATTGCCAAAATTAGTTTCATCCGAGGCGTATCGTTCCGCGAGGCAATAAGGACACTCCGCCTCCTTCGTGGAGCCCTTTATTTTTGCCGCTCTCCCTTGTCATTTTCCACTCCTTGTTTCCAAGTCCATTCCCGATTTTCACCAACATGTATATTAGCTTCAAAATTTCCTTTTTACCCGCAAAACAACACTAATCATGTTGGTTAGTATAAATTCATATTTAACTAAAAATCACTGAGAATGTACTCATAACGATAGATAAACACGTTGAAATGAAGCATTTGAGTATCATCAAGGTGCAATTCGCCAAGATCACTTACCCCACACTTAAAACCTTGTTCGTCCGAACAATACTCTAACATCTCATGCAATTGACACTCACGCATAGCTACGTGGCCCGACAATCAATCTACGCTTTACCGATTATTTAATATAGCAAATCATCAAGAAAACATGCATGGTCTCATCAATACAATGAAATACACCACATTAAGACCTCCCAAACTCAAGAATCGACTCTCGATCTTGGCAAACTCGTGCAAATCAACCGATCGTACATCCGACATGAAATTTAATCTCTCTTCAAGCATGTGCCCTCGCAACACAAGAGAATTACCCCATTTTCCATCATATGATTTCCAAAGCACTACATGTAGGGGTATATGAACACGATTTCATTTCCCAAAGAATTCACATGCATCATGTCATGAACCACAGGCTTACCTCTAGTGTATTACTCCACTAATATAAGAACGCGTGATGTAAGATCACGTAGGACTTAACGGGTTGTAATGTAAGCTAAGGAACTAGTAACTACCGGCTAACCAATAATAGCAACTAGCTTCCTTAAGTGTTTTTCAATACATCCCACCATCATTACGGGCATTGTTTCTTCCTCCATCCTCTCATTCTTGAAATTGTTTCTTTGTTTTTGTTCCCATTTCTTTAAGCACACTCGACTTACTAGCAAAGATTAGTTATACATCTTATTTTCGTTTAATTCTCAAAGAAGTGCACCTCGACCTTTCTTTACTTTCACCACTTGCGCTTTCCTTACGTTTCACAATTCTCACTCCTTTACACTATGGGATGGTTGTTTTTCTTAAGCGCTAAGAGTTTTGGATCAAATTCACGGCTAATGAAAAGAAGGGATTAAGCTCGGCTTGTACCTCTTCAAAGAAATAAAAAATCAAGCAAAGGCTCAACGGGCTAACTAGGATGTACATTCAAGGTAAGTCTGATAATGGAGAAACTTTCTATTAATCAAAGAAATGCCTACATCCTTTCCTACAATATACATCCTTCATTTCGTTTAGTACACACACTGTGCAAGTTCTAGACACTTCACACAGCATGAATAACGAAACCACACCTACACTCATAACACACATGCTCAACTCAAGACATATTCACGTACTCTTTAACCGCCTAATTACAAGAATTCACCATTAAGCCTCGATCACACCGAATCAAACTCTATGGCCTAGGTATCTCAACATGTTTACACATTTGCATGCTTTCATACGAATCACCTTTGCATCTTACTATCATGTACAACACGTAACAAGAATTCTAACCATGAAGTAGCTGACATTTAGGAAGCAAACAAAAGAAAGAAAAGAAAGAAAAACTACTCCTATCGACTACATTTCCCTTCGCATCTGGCCGTCATCCATCCATCATAGGGAACTGGGCCACTATCTACGACTTCTCGGTTCAATGGGACTATTCTCATGAAAGCACCAGTAAACAAAGGCCGAGAAACCTCCACATAATAGAAATTCAACAAAAATTTAAAAATTTAAAAATTTTGATAGAAGAAGATTAAAAATATTTACACAACTTAACCGACGTAGCTCAACACAACACAACACCAACATTAATTACAACACCAAATTAATTACAAAAACACACAAGATGAAGGTCACAATATCAAAATTTTCACAAGCACAACAAACAAAACATAAGCATAAACAAAGTCAGCACCTAACTACTCCCACCCCACACTTAAACCGAACACTCGTCCTCAAAGGTTCGCGTAATTTTAAAATATCACAAAGGTTGGGTGGTGAAACTCCCGATCAATCGGTGATCTAACTTTTTCATCTGGTGTCGTTGCCTCGTCTCCCATATCGAATCGCTACCGCCGGCCCCGTCCGACTCAACATCTCGAGTCCTCCCGCGTGTCTCCTACCCAAGTGGGGACATCATCATCCACCTAGGGTCCACAAATGCCGCCCCACTTTGCATGCAGCCCTCGCATTCTCGCCAACGGGTAATCCAAACTCGACTCCGCCATAGCTCATCCTCCGTTGCTCGCCTCCCGCCAATGCGCAATCGCAACATCTCGCATCCCGTACATGCGGCTATATATCGCTCTGCTATCCGAGAGCATATCGCTCTGGGCTAGTGTGAGCACCGACCTAGAGTGAGTGACAGTGCCTGTTTTATGGACATCCAAGGCACGCTTGTCAATTTTTGGGGATTGCAATCCATGGCCTCCTCCTCGATATCATGGCCCTCAGAACGGGTAAGAAAAACCACCGAACTCGTATCTACGCCCCTAATGTATTCTGCTCCTTCATGGCGAGATGATTACCGCCCCACATTGATTTCAATTCCCTTCATCGTGTGGCATACACCAAGCACACTTTATCCCGGTTCCGTATTGCTCCGCGTTGGCCTCGCTAACCGGCTCGTGCCGCTGGAATCGGCTGCCTCTAATCTCACCCTTTTCTACCGGCACCCGATGGATGCGCCGACTCGTTCTCGTTCTGGGCCGACATTGTTCTTGTATATTCAAATAGACAAATCTCCAATGTTATGTAAGTCATAGTTGGGGCTACAACTAAGGTCAGTTTGGCTGGATCACCTAACACTTAGTCGTAAGCCGCAATCCAAACAATTCGACAAGTCATTCATGATTTTTATCATTCTTAACATTCAACCGGCTTAGTGCATTCATGTAAATCGATGGAACAATTACTATGTACTACTCAGACTCAGACAATGAATAAAAAATATCGCTATCGATTCCATTACATCATCATAGCACTTAGCAAATTTTTTCAACAACCTATGTACCCCTCCAATTTCATTCTCCCAAAACCTTTCTACTTAGCATATCAACATTAATCACAATATATTTCACTTCACCCAACATGCACAATCCAATTGTTTCACATTTCAAAGAATTTAGTCTTCTTCCTATTCAATCTTCAACCCTAGCTATCAATTTCACAAGAATTCAATAAAACATGCAATCATTGAGTTCATATACTCACAACGATACTATGAACATCATTCAATCATAACTCAAATGAATTCAAGATTAATTCTCACTTAGGGAAAGGTTCAATCACTACACATGTTCAAGAATCGAAAATTTGAGCAAAAATAATGAAAATTCGTCCCACAATTCATTTGATGAAACCGAAGAAAACTTGAAGAAAATTTATCCCTAGGTCCGTGTCACATCGGGGAGAAGGGATCTGGGTGTTGGTCGCGGAGGGAATGGAAAATAAGGAAGAAAATGAGGGAATTTGGGTTTAAAAGGGGTTTTTCGAGCGGGTTACCCAAGGACCCGCTATGAACTCACGCGAAATAACACTCAACGTGTCACTGAGTGCAACGCGGAGCACGCCTCCTCACCGAGCCATCGCGCTGTTCTAGATTTTTAAAAATATGGAATAATTTCAACGTGTCACGAAGGGTACCCAGGAGCACCTCCTCCGTGACATGGAGCTACATCGCAGGCTCATTGTAATGTGCCAATTTTTTATTTTTCTCACTCAATTTTTTATTTGTGCTTCTTTGCAATTTTGCCCTCCGTTCCACCTGAAAATCATTTCACCACAAGAAATTGGTTATAATTCATAGGTTTCAATGCAAAATAATTTTTTTTCTTTTTCTCTTTTTTTTTTCCAAATAGTTCTACTCATCTATTACAACAATTTCATGGGTAGCCCCGTGTAGCCGCCTTATATTTACCGTCGCGCTTGACGCCATTCATGCTCACTATCCTCCCTAGTGATGGACGCCTTCTCGAATAACGTCAGCTGCCCCAATAATGCTTACATCTTTTCCCATTCACTAAAAACGTGGCACTTCTATCTTCTTCCACAACTCCACCGCCCGTGCGGGGTCATTCTTACCACTTCAAATGGCCCTACCATTTGGACTCGCAATTTACCTTGAAAATGCTTCAATCTTGAATTAAATAGCAATACTTTCGCCCGCCAAAGATCCGATGCACCATATGCCTATCGTGCCACCTCTTTTTTTCTCTTTGTAGCACTTGGCACTTTCATATGCCAACGAAACTCATCAAGTTCCGCCGAGTTGCACGCCCTTTCTTCCCCGTTTGCTCGATCTATGTTAAACTTTCTCACGACCCAAAAAGCTCGATGTTCCTACCATAGGCACATGACATGCTTTTCCATAGACCAATCTGCATCGAGAAGTCCCAATGGGTGTCTTGTAATGCAGCTCTATAAGCCCACAACGCATCGGTCGAGTTTGCTTGACTCAATCAATTCGGCCGTGCATTCACCGTCTTCGAGAGAATCTCGGCTGATTTCTCTCGTTCGACACCTCCACTTTCCCACTGGGCCAGGGGGATATGCCGTTGCTGCTCAGGAAGGCACTCCCCATACTTAGCTAGCAAATTCTTGAAACTTGCAATTACAAAATGAGCTCCGTCTGACACGATAATGGCTCTCCTGTGGTGTCCAACCCTCGTGAAAATGTGTGCTTTTCACAAATTTTGTTACCACCTTGTTGTCATTCCCCGGCGCGCTGTTTCAACTCACTTGATACATAATCAACGGCCAGCCAAGATGTAACGATTACCAAATGACAATGGGAACGGTTTCCATGAAATCTATTCCCATACATCAAAGATCTCCACTTCTAATATCTCGCTACAATGGCATCTCTTGCCTTCTACCAATTTTGCTCGTTCTTTGACATCTATCACACATTTTTACGTATGCCATAGAGTCTCTAAACAAGGTAGGCCAAAAACAAACCCGATCAGAGCACCTGTGTGTCGTCGCCCGCCTCGCGGTGCTCCTCCATACAATGATGAGCACAACCTCAATACTTCGCAATCCGGCTCTGAATGATCTCTCATCACTTGGTTCAATCCCTTCAAACAAGTACGGCTCATCGCAAATGTAATACCCGCAATCATGTCTCAACTTCTTTTCTTTGCCGAGTCAGAGTCTCTAGTGGATAGACTCCACTCACTAGTAAATTCACAATATCTCAAGATACAAGGACTTGGGCCCCTTATTTGCCAAGAGTTGCTCATCCGATGACACTTCCTTGATGTTGTCACCTTCCTTCACATGCGACCGTATTTCCAATCGCGATAGGTGATCTCCCACTTGATTCTCGCTCCCCTTCTCTCGTCCCGACCTCTAGGTCGAACTCTTGTAACAACAAGATCCATCTAATCGCCTGGGCTTTGCATCCTTTCTTGTTAAACAATATACCAAATCGCCGCATGACGGTATACACCACTACTCTAGAACCCACCAAGTAGGACCCTGAATTTATCAAACGTGAACACCAAAGCTAGCATCTCCTTTTCTCGTGGACTCGTATAATCGACTCTGGGTTGCGTCAAGTGTTTTACTTTCATAATGAATGGAATGAAAAAATCTCTATTCCTCCGCCGCCCCAATACACCTCCTACAAAGCCTACATCGCTTGCATCACACATTAATTCAAATCTGCTCCCAATCCGAGAAATGAGAATAGGTGCTTCTATCAACTTCGGTTTCAACTCCTCGAATGCTTTGACACATTCATCATCAAACTCGAACTTCACCTCTTTTCTAAACCCGCATACCTGTTTAGAAATTTTGGCGTAAGTTCTTGATGAACCGTCTCAGAACCCCGCAGCATGTCCGAGAAAACCGCAACACCCTTCACCGACACGTGGTGGCAGCTTTTCAATCACTATATCTGCACGATCGACTTCCAACCCCTTTCAAGACACTTTATGGCCAAGGATGATACCCTCCTTGACTAAGAAATGACTTTTCTCCCAGTTGAGTACAAGGTTGGAGTCTTCACATCGAGCTAGAACTCTATCAAGATTCTCGCAAACAAGTAGCAAACGAATTATCAAAACTGTAAAATCACCATAAATACTCGGCGAAATCTTTCCACCATATCGTGAAAGATCGCTATCATGCATCTCCGAATGTATGCGCATTGCATAGACCAAATGGTATCCGAAAGCATATGTCCCATAAGGACATGTGAAAGTAGTCTTCCTCGTCCTCCTGCTATGGATATTTGGTTATATCCGTATCACTCCATCAAGGAAACAATAATATCTCTCGACTTCCAACCCGTCCAATATCCGATCAATAAACCTGGATAGGAGTGAGATCTTTCCTCGTGGCCTCACGAGCTTCCGTAGTCCATGCAAATTCGCCACTCGTGATTCCGCGTGTAGGCACCACTCATTCTTCTTATATTGGTGACCACGGTCATCCCCCCTTTCTTTGGGACACACTAAATGGGACTCGACCATCTCGCCGTCTAAAATGGGATGTACAACACTTGCATCAATCCACTCGATCACTCCTTCCTAACTGACATCCTTCATCACCTGATCTAACCTCCGATGTTGTACAGTTGGCTATGCTCCTTCCTCCATAAAATTCTGTGCGCAAAAGCCGGGGTTGATTCCCTAATGTCTAACATTTGCCAGCCCATTGCTTTCTTCCTCCTCTTGAGAACCACCAATGCATCCTTTACCCGTGCCTCATAGTTCTGCTGGAGATGATGACTCGGCAAGGTGTCATCTTCCCCAAAAATACATACTTCAAATGTGGAGGCAATGTCTTCAACTCCAGCTGTGCTTCCTCAATAGATGGCTTGGTAATGGTTCTAGGGACCTCATCAATAGCTGAAAGTCTTGCTTCCTTAGAAACCATTTAGGTTCGTTCAACATTTGCACTATCTCATAAGCATCTCTATCTCCGAAATGATCGACCATCAATGCTCTCTCCAATGGATCTGAGAATCAACAATCTAAAGATTGCTTCCTTTGCTGAAGATATCGATTACCGATAGCTCCTCATAATGGTCGAAGCTTCATGGCCTTATACACATCAAACACCTCCATTCTCTTATCATGCGTCGCATGGCTAGCTGCCCTCGCACTACATCAATCAACGCTGCCTTGCTGGATTACAAGAAAGGATCAGCCCCAAAATAAATGGGACTTCCACATTCTACCAAAACTACCCACGTCAGGGAACCCAATTGCACTAGCACGTCCTCCACAATGCCATCTGGTCCGGTCAAAGAATGGCCCGCTAACCGCAAAATCACTATAGCGTCTAGGACTCGCCAGCCCCCTAACTTCTTGAACACCGATGTTCCGCATCAAGTTTATGCTAGCCCAAAATCATATAGTCCGGCGAGCTTCGATACTTTGCCCGATTGTGATCTCGAATGGTAAAGCTCCCGTGAGTCCTCAGCTTTGTTGGCAACTCCGTTCGTATCTCGAAGTGCACTCCTCAAGCAAGCGCCACCGCATACTCCATCAATCGTTTTTTGTTTGCTACGATGTCCTTCGAGATACTTTGCATATTTCAGTACTCCCCGCAAAACATCAACCAAAGGTAAATTAATGTGTACTGCTTCAAGACCTCCAGAACTTTTTAAAGCAAGCTTCCTCCTTGTGCTTAATCTTTTTTAGAGGAACTGGGGTGGTGGTCTTCGTCTAATCAGCCTTTTCCTTCCCCTCTCATCATCGTGTTCCCATCTTTTTCCCCCATCGCTTTCCCATTGTTGAGGTGGTCTTTCTAGTTCCACCTCCTCGAGTCAGAATCCACTCCTATGGTCACCGCATTGACCTCAAGCTTTGGGATTTGGGCGTTGTCACTCTGGGTAGTTCTCCTCTCGGGCCTCGGGTGCTTTTGAGCTCCAGCCTAGTTGTCCAAACCGGTACTCCAACGCCTTTGTACTATCGCCGGTTTTTCAAGTCCGCGCCACTTCACATAATCGCCCGTATTTGTGCTCGTTACCTATCATTGTTTTGAACATGTCCTCAATGCTGTTGGGTGGTGAGGAGGCATTCTTTCCTCTCGTATTGAGACTGAAAATTTCGATGCCCCCTTGATTTCTCTACACACCCCGGATTCTCCTAACTTCCGGTCTTGATGGCTACTACCTTAAGAGAAATTCGGATGATTACTCCAATTGGAGTTGTAATTGTTGCCATACTCGTTAATGATTATTTCTAGACGTTCCCAACAAAGTTCACCGACCCGGGATTTGCACCACAACGCTACCGAGGGTTCATTACTCCCACATACTTCACACCAAACATGTTGCACTACATTGACTGGCTTGTGCTTCGATTCAAGCTCATACCGCCGGGCTGGTGTCGAGTTGATTTGCAACGCACTATCTCAGCAATGATAGCCATGTAACCTATCGACCTCAAAGACTCCCCGCTTTCCTTGTTCCTCCTCGAGATGAGTCCTCATTCCACTGGATTTCCTTATGAAATACGATTTAAGAAGGTATAAAGCTCCTCATAAGTCTTTTTCTAATTCCCCGCTCCCCCGCCGAGTCTAGCAAAATTTTTTGTATGTGGCTCCAAACCCTTTATGAAAGTATGCACCAACACATCATTGGACTAGTGATGGTGAGGACAATCCCTTAACATTAATTTGAACCTCTCCCAAGGTTGGTACAGGTTCTCACCCTCTCTTTGTTTAAAACATAGAATCCGACTTCTAAGTCTTGCTGTTTTCCGGATGGAAAGAATCGCATCAAAAACTTTCTTGCAAGATTCATCCTAAGTAGATATAGAGTAGGTGGTTCAAATAACCACCTCTTTGTTTCCCCTAATAATGAAATGAATAATGTAAGCCTCACGTAGCCTGGATGATACTCAAATGATGTAAGTTTCACTTATCTACAAAAAGTTTTGGAGATGTTGTTGTGGATCTTCAGCTTTGTGTGAGACCCGTGAATTGCCCGCCGGTGTGCAACACCGCACCATGTTCGTTTAAGCTCAAACTCCCTCCGGCTCGGGGTCTCTGCGAATACTAGATGTAACATTGTTAGCATGTGGATTTGCCACTAACCGCCTTTGTTGCCATTTCCTGAGCACTAACACTCGCCCGACAAGCGGTGGATTCTGTTGTTGCCATTGCACTTCCGCCTTAGCAATTGCAACTACTTCTCAAGAGCTTCCCTTCTTTGATAATGGAATTATCTTTCCGGCTCTATATATGAATCCACCAAACTCCTTATCTCTTGCCAAAGTTGTTAAAAATTCAATATCTCGTAAGAGAAAGGCTAAGACCAAGTTGTCAACACTTATATAGAATTTGTAAACCAACACTAAGAAAATACCACTGCCATCCCTAAGAACTAGCGCCAAAACTTGTTTGGTGCCGTGGTGACTACACGCAAGTGCACGTGGTCGAACAAGTAGTAAAGTGGCTTAATTAAAGCCAAGTATCGATCCCATTAAAAAAGGACCGAGCTACTGTATCACTAACTTAAGCGCGTGAACTATGCCTTTATGAATGCATGAAACCAATAAACAATATTTTGAGAGTTAAGTTTACTAAGTAATAAAATTCTAAGTTAAGATTATAATTGGAGTCCAACAATAGTAATGAGCAAGCTGAGGCTAAAACAAACATAGGAAAGTAATTTATCAATTTAATTCACTAATCTTTCTTCGGTTGCTAGTCAAGAATTATTGCATATGGATTGGATCTTTCATTCTATCCAATTTAAGAATCATGAACCTTAATCTACATTTCTAAGGATAAAAGAATTTCATGCTCTAGCCATACATCCCGATTCCTTAATCACTAATAAGACTTTCTCGTATATATTTCTATTCTCAATGTAAATCTTTTCACACGATGTTTAAGAAAAGTCATATCCTACCAATTCACATCTTTCCAATTTATTTCCTTTTCAAAATCAAAATTGATTTCTAGATATACATTAACATTGGCCAAACATTAATGCAAGAAAAACAAGAATTGATAGAACAACCATTGTTAAAAGATGAAAACCGAAATGATCAACAATTACATTCCACTACAATGGTTCTTAACTCCTGAAAAGTGAATTTAGCCATCATTTGTGGATTAATCATCATCAAATAAGTAGAATTCATACAAACAATTGAGATAAAAGAGAAACAAGACAGGAGAAGAACCCAGAATTTTCGGCCCCAACTTCCCGTAACTCCACGTTCTTGCTCAACCAAGTCGAATGTTTAAAATAAACCTAGTGTGCTATTTATACTCTTGAGAATTCTTCCCGGAATAATAGGGCAACGTGGCACCGAGTGTATCGTGGAGCATCTCGTACACAGGGGTATCGCTGACCTTCACCGGAAGCTCCGCCCTGCCACTTCTACCTCACATGGCACGACTCAGACGCTGGAGTCCGCCTTCTGCGCTACTTCAAGTGTTATCACAAGACCTTCACCGGGAACTTGAGGCTCCAAGATTACGGTACTCAACGACACGGAGTGCATCGGGCGAGCATTTCTCCATGTCACTGAGGTAATGCCAACCTCCATCGGAAATTGCCAAAATTATTTCATCTCGAGGCAACAATGCCTCCGTGATGGCAGCGTGGACACGCGCTCCATCGTTGAGCCTCTTATTTTGTTGCTCTCCCTGTCATTTTCCACACTCCTTGTTTCCAAGTCCATTCCCAATTTTCACCAACATGTATATTAGCTTCCAAAATTTCATTTTACCTTCAAACAACACTAATCATGTCAAGCTAGTATAAATTCAAGATGAATTAAAATCTACATATAATGTACATAACGATAGATAAACAAGTCGAAATGAAGCGTTTGAGTATCACTTGGGCATGCAATTATGCCTAAGATCGCTCCATGGTCGGATGCTTGAAGAAAAGCTCCAAGTGTTGAAGACCCAACTCACTTCAAAGACTAAAGGTTTGAAATTTACCCGAGGGTACGATGGCTTAGTAGTGTACTGTGATGCTTCTGTGAAAGCTGACTAGATTTGTGTTGATGCAAAGCATGGGAAGGTATTAACACATGCCTCGATACATCTGAAAGTTAATGAAAGGAATTACGTGAACCACATCTTGAGTTGGCCGCGGTGGTGTTCGCATTGAATATACAAGGTTATCATTTATATGTGGTCCACGTGATGTATTTACTTGATCACAAGAGTTTGCAATATGTGTTCATACAGAAAGATCTAAATATTCGGCAAAAGAGAAGGTGGTTGAGCTACTAAAGGACTATTACATGAGTGTCTTTACCACCAAAATGCTAATGTGGTTGCGGATGAACTTAGTAGGCCTTCTATGGAGAGTGTTTCCCACGTGAACGAGGGAAAGAAGGAGTTGGTGAAGGGATGTCCAATCCACTTGCAAGATTGGGAGTTGGCGGACTGATCGACTTACCGGTGGCGGCGTTATTGTGCACAATGGGTCGAATCATCCTTAGTGGTCGATGTTAAATCTAAGCAAGATAAGGATCCGACTTGGAGGAAGTCAAGGAAGTAGTGCCGAGTCAAAAAGGGAAGGTTTTATCCCAAGGGGAGATGGTGTTCTACGATATCGTGGTCGGCTATGTATTTGGAGTATTTATAATTAGAGGGTTCCTGATATTGCACGGAACATGGTACTAGATATTCCATCCAACCGGGATCCACGAAGATGTATCAGGACTTGCGGGAAATCTATTAGTGGGATGGTATGAAGAAGGATATCACAGAGTTAGTAGCCAAGATTCAAACTTTCAAAGAAGTTAGAAAGTCGAACATCAAAGGCCGGAGGCGTTCCTCTTCTCAGATATCGCATCCCCACTTGGAAGTGGGAAGAAATTAACATGCATTTCCTTACAAGCGTTACCTTATATTCGACATTATGATTCCATTTAGGTGGTGGTAGACAAAGTTAACAAAGGGTGCACACTTTTACCTAGCCAAGACCACGATTCATGGATGATTGGTGCTAAATTGTATATTCGAGAGTTGGTTCAACTTCATGGAGAGCCCTTATCTATTATTTCATACCGATATACTCGCTTACCTCCTTGTTTTGGCGGTCTTTTCGTAAGTGACTTGGGACACAAAAAGTTAAACCGCACAAAGATTCCACCCGCAAACATATGGCGTAACAACTAATCCACTCGAGGACATAAGCGAGGGTATGTGTTATGGTAAAGGTAGTTGGGATGATCATTTTCCTAATCAGATTGCTTATAATAACACCTATCACTCTAGTATCCATATGGCACCGTTCGAGGCTCTTTACTGACAAAGATGTAGATCGCCCACTCCATGGTTTGAGGTCGCGAGAGTAGCCATGATAGGACCCGATTCAGCCTACGAGGCCATGGTAAAAAGGTCTAGTCTATAAGAGAGCGGTTAAAAGTAGCTCGTAGTTGTAAGAAATTGTATGGTGACTTGAGGAGAAGGGATCTTGAGTTTGATGGGATGACTCTGGGTATTTCTAAAGGTATCTCCCATAAAGGAAGTCAGCGCTGCTCGAATGAAATGGAAACCAATCCTCGCATGTTGTCCCTACCGGCTAGAAAAGAGTTGGGAAGGTAGCATATGAGTTGGAATTACCATCGGAGTTATCTTCGGTCCATCCCATCTTTCATGTGTCACTTTTTGGAACGAAGTGTTTGGGTGATCCAACCGTTGTAACCTTAAACAAAGATTGGGGTAAAAGACACCCTTTAGTTATGAAGAAATTCCTATTGGAAATCTTCGACTTGCAGGTTTGGAAGTTTAAAAACAAAGAAGTAGCTTCGCCAATGTTTTATGGAGAAATCAAGAAGTTGAGGGAGCTAACAGGGAAGCCAAAGCGGATATGATGGCTAGATACCCACATTTGTCTTCTTACCGACCCGCCGACTCGATGCACGCTTTGGCTCCCAGAATCTATCTAGTTTCAATGTTCGGGCCTACGTGTACAAGTTTCTTTTTATGTGTATGGAATGCGTATGTGAAGTATGAGATCGGGTCACTATGTGGTTTTATTCTGGAGGTAGTCATTCCATGAAAAATTGCTAAATTATCAAGATATGGCTATGATAAATTGTATATTTCTATTTGCTTTTAAGCTTCCTACATTAAAGGACGCACGTTTCCAAGGAGATATTGTGGCCTCAGAAGTCCTAAGAATAGACCCGAGAGTTTAATTTGAAAAGTGCAAAATCGGCAAAATATCACAATCACGAGTCGCTCTGAAGGGCCGTGGTAATGGGGTTCAGTGGAAACAAAGGGTTACAATAGATTTTGCAACCCACTGGGCCGTCAGAACAATGAGTCTAATGAAGGATCAGGAAAATTGAACTCAAGAATGGCAGAAACAATGGCATCCCATGATTCGTGGTGAGGAGAGACACTCCCACCTGCTCCAAGTCGTTGCTCAGGGGTTGAGAATTCTAGTGCATGCAATGATTGAGACCACGACTCGTTGGATTCCACCAAGAATGTGGGTGAGGCTCGTGGCAGTGGAAGTCAGATTGGTGAAGGAGTTGACGATGGTCGATCCAACGACACGTTGATTGAAGCAACGACTGCCTTGACAAGTCATGGGAGGAACTCTTAGTTTTCGTGAGGAAGTGACCTAACGAATCGATACCACGAGTCGTGGTGTCATGCAATGACCCATTGGATCTGGCCGTTGGTCAGTCCGCATGCTTTTCATGGAAACTATTAAGGGAATTTCTTCTAATTTTTTCATGCTTTGAGACCCTAAACTATGTCGCTTTTGTATATTTTCCTGGACAGATAAGATGGGTTGTCCCTAATTCACACTCATTTCCATGAAAGAGCTTTGAGAGGTTTTAGGAGATTCCAAAGTCTTTCTCCAAGGTTTCCATCTATTTCTTTGTGGGAATTCAAGGGAGAGTAAAATCGCCATACTGTGTGCATGTAGGGTTTTAGAATGGGTGAATCCTTTCTAACACCCATTCCCAAATTTCGAATTTAATCATGAATCCTCCTATTAAATTCCACGGGTTTTACCCAAATGCATGAAAATGTGATTTCTCTTATGGGTTTGATTTAATAGAGTTTTAATTATTGAACATGAATGATGGACATGCTTATATTATTTCCTTTAAAATTATGTTTCAATCTTTTTTAAATTCTAAATGTCCATTTGACGGCTTGCGGAAAGTTATGATTTATGATGAATATTAAATATTTTTAGTTTATTGATTATGGAAAAGCATGATTTTAAGTTACCCATATTTATGAGCATATTTTTTAAAGAATTGAGTATGGCAAAGTATTGGGCAATGCCCACATGTTGAAGAATGATTTACGATTTATGAACGAATTACATGATTTATCGATTTATGATATTGGCCGATGAAAAGGGCCTTTTATTCTTGGCTAAGCATGTTTTAAAGGGGATCAATAATGATAAATGTTATATATTAGCCAATGAATTTTAATGCATGATGTTATTAAGTTACGTATGAGTCTATATGCATGTTTTTTGGGAGCCGTGTCTAGCACCGAGAAGTCCGTGTTCAGTGACTACGGCAGTCTCATAACCACGTGCCACCATGGGTTTCTAATGATATATTGTATTGATAATGATCCCCTCAAATGTGATATCACGCCTAATGCACGACACTCTCCTAGCAAGCCATGGTCGACTCTACCCACTTGAAAGTGAGATAGTTGGGACATCATGAAAGGCCTCTACCATGATGGTGTCATATTTAAAAGTCCTCCCATTGTTTCGCATGGTTTATGAATTTTTATATTTATGTTGTCAGCTCAAGTTATGTTTGATTACATTTATATACAATTATGATAATGAATGATTTATGAACGATTTGAAAGTCTTGAGCCTATACTTAATAAGTTTATATGCATGATGTGCTTCTCCTATGTTTATTTATGAGTTTATTTTAATTTTAAATGTTCGTTTTACTTACCTTGCAAACTTATTATCCTCGTGTACCGACCGTATACTTTCTATGTTGTATCATTTCATGATATAGGGTCCCGATCTCAAAAAGCTCATCCTCATTCTTGTTCGTCTCACCTCGCTCTCGCCTATCTAAGTGAGTCCTCATGTTCCGAGGGCCGTTGAAAGACTTTCATGTTATTTATGTTTCGCATTGGTCGGGTTAGTCAGATGTTGTCCCATCAACCCATCTACGTAGTAGAGGCT
Organism: Datura stramonium; assembly: GCA_018107945.1. Lineage (NCBI taxonomy): Eukaryota > Viridiplantae > Streptophyta > Magnoliopsida > Solanales > Solanaceae > Datura > Datura stramonium. Next base: position 255,120 of record JACEIK010000970.1, on the reverse strand, counting down.
GTGAGATAGATGTAGAACCCAACTTTTGTATATTCCCAGCATTTCCGCGGTTGTTATGGTATGTTTATGTTTCCATTATGTTTTATGCTAAGTATTCCTCTTTATTATATAAGATTATGTGTATGCATGTGTCATGGGCAAACTTAGTCTCTGTCCCTTGTCTGATGCTCCACACCGTGTATGTTCTGGTCATGATAGTTGGCAGTAAGGTGTATGCACATCTCATTAGTTTTCAGGGGATGTGATCATGTTCTTACTCCTAAAAGAAAGTGTAGAACTTATCATAAAACTGTTTTAAGCATCTAATTATTCTAATTCTAAGTACCTTTACAAAACTCAAAAGAAACACTCCCTCTTATTCTTTAAATACATAATTATATTTAGGACTCCAAATGCCTAAAGCGGCTCCAACCGGACTGCAGGGTCAGCAAATTTCCAGCGTAAATGTATGCGAAGAACCCGAAACTTTTGTATGTCAAAACATCGCATCTTATTTTCCTAAAATCTACGTAACATGTGTTATTAAAATCCTTCAAGTGTAAGAATGTAATTTTTGTATTTTTCGTGAAAGATTAAAGGAATCTCATAAATAGGAAGAAAATTAACCAAAAGATGCATTTTTTTAATTATGTAATAAACGAAATGTAGTAGGAATTCGAGAATATAAATTTAAAGATGTGCATGGAAACATCAAATAAACATTTAAATAAACTAAAAATCGTAAAGAGAAAGAGAAAATTTACCTTCGTGGCAAGGAGTAAATTTTGGCGTAATCCCTAATCGAGAAGAATAATCCTTGTTCCTATCCTCTATTGAGGTATAATTTCTAAATTAAAGTCAATGTTACGTACCAAGTTTCATTTCATTGAATAAGATTGATAATCAAGTCTCGACTGTCTTTGCGATGATAGATGAGCAAAGGAATTATTATATTTATTGTGAAAGTAGTTGGTAAGCATTGGCCAAGATGCAATATCTCATTAATTTAAGTGAGACTCGTGTTCTTATCCTTGTAAAAAAGTGTAGAACTTATCATGAAACTATTTTAAGCATCTAATTATTCTAATTTAAATTACCTTGAGAAAATCAAAAGAAACACTCCTTATTCTTAATACATAATTGTTGACCGGTCTCAAATCCCTAAAGAACACAAACTCGTTGTGTTGTTACATTCTAGCGTAAATAGAAGGGTGGAAAGAACTCCGAAATATTTGTATGTCAAAACTTTTGTGTCTTATTTTCCTCAAATTCCAACTAAGAGGTGTTACTAAAATCCTTCAAGTGTAAGAATATATTTTTTTTAGTTTTTTTATATTTTTTAATGATTAAACTAATCTCATAAATTGGTAGAAAATAAATCAAAAGAAACTAAAAATCGTTTAAAAGAGAAAAAAAAAAAGAAGATTTACCTTGGCGGCGAGGAGTAAATTTGGGTAGAATCCCTAATCGAAAAGAATAATCTTTGTCCCTTATCCTCTATTGAGGTAATAATTTCTAAAATAATTCAATGTTACAGCCAAGTTTCATTTCATGGAATAAGATTGATAACCAAGTCTAACTGGTTTCCGATGATAAACAATAAATAATTATTATATTTATTGTGAAAGTGGTTGGTAAGTATTGTCCAAGAGTATATAATATCTCATTAATTTTCAAGGGAGAGATTCATGTTCTTATCCTTATAATAAAGTGTAGAACTTGTCATAAAATTATTTTAAGCATCTAATTATTCTAATTCTAAGTACCTCAACAAAACTCAAAAGAAACACTCCTCCTTATTCTTAAATACATAATTATTGTTAGGACTATCCAAACTCCGAAAGGACTCCAACTCATTGTGTGGTTGCAGTATACCAGAAACAGAAGGGTCGAAGAACCTAAAACTATTGTATGTCAAATCTTCGCTTCTTACTTTCCTAAAATTCGAACATAAGAGGTGTTACTAAAATCCTTCAAGTGTAAGAATGTAAATTTTATATGTATTTTTTAAATATTAAATTAATCTCATAAATAGGCAACAAATTAACTAAAAGAGGCATTTTTTGGTATGTTGTTAACCCAAATCAACCATGAATTCCAGAATATAAATTTAAAGATACATGGAACATCAACTAACATTAAAAAAACTAAAAACTGTAAAAAGAGAAAAGAGAAGATTTACCTTGGGGGTGAGGAGTACATTTGGGCAGAATCCCTAATCGTAAAGAATAATCCTTATCCCTTATACTCTGTTGAGGTAGTAATTTCTAAAATAATTTCAATATTATAGCCAAGTTTCGTTTCAATTTTTTATACTGCACTATATATTCCTCTATTGATTTAAAAGGAATTGGAAGAAGATAAATGAAACATCAACTAAACATGTAAGAAAAGCTAAAAATCGCAAAAAGATATAAGAGAAGATTTACCTCGGTGGCGAGGAATAAATTTGGACAGAATCCCTAATCGTGAAGAATAATCCTTGTCTCTTATTTTCTGTTGTGGTAGTAATCCCTAAAATAAAGTCAATGTTACAACCAAGTTTGTTTCAACTTCTTTTTAATGCACTAATATTCTTCCATTGATGTAAAAGGGATTGGAAGAAAATTTCTTTTTGATCAACAATCCTCAAGAATTTGATGTATCAACTTATCTCTCACTCTTTTTAAGATGAGAGAGGGAAAGACACGAAATAAAATGTAGAGAGGGAGGAAAAGGAAGAGGGGGAGGAAGAGACTACTTTTGGCAAAACTTATTAGAGGAAGAGATGTCAATTATAAGGATGAATAAACGTGATTGTTGGGTTATCTTTTTTTTTAATTTTAATTAACAGGCTGTAAACGAAAGGAGAAAATACAGGAAAAAAGATAAATAAGATTCCTAGAATGTGAGGTATGATACATAGGCAGGCCTAAGTCCCTCTTTTATATAGATATATATATATGGCACTTTTTCTAATTCGACACCAAATTTGTTTCCTTATAGCTCTTCAAGAACAAAGCAAAGTGAGCTAGCCAATGTTCAAATGAATCACCTACCACTAACAAGTAATCCATAAAAATCTCAATAGTGTCCTCCACCATGTCTGAGAAGAAAGCCATCACTGCATCTTTTAAAAGTGGTAGGAGCATTGCATAACTCAAAAGGCATCCACTTGAAAGAAAATTTCCCATAAGGACATGTAAAGGTAGTCTTCTCCTAGTGTTCGGGAGTAACAGAGATATGATTGTAGCCAAAGTATCCATCAAGAAAGCAATAACAAGCTCTACCTACAAGCCTATGCAATATCTAGTCCATAAACGACATCAGAAAGTGGTCCTTGTGGATATAGTGGTTTAATTTGCAATAGTCCAAACATACCCTCCAACTGGTTAAAGTTCTAGTCAGCACCAATTCATTCTTCTGATTAGGGACTACAGTCATCCCACTTTTTTGTGGCACGCATTGGTGATATGCTGTGAGTTTAAAGCACTTTCGATGCTTAAAATTGGGAAAATAGCATAGACGGGTATGTTTATAAGGATATGAGGTGTTTTTACTTTGTTTTTAGGGAAAATAGGTGTTGAAGTGAAAATATGCAAATGTTTTAGAAAAGTGCAGAAAAGTAGCCAAGTATTGATCTCAGTATGAGCCGTAACAAGATTGTACGAGTCTTACTATGACTCGTGGAAAAGTTCAAAAGATTGGTACAACGCAAAGGCAAAGTATGACTCTCAGTATGACGTACCATCCTTGTATGATCCGTAACTTGAGTCCTGGAATAGTTTAGAGAAATTTTCACAGTTGAAGTCTCCTGATAGGGTAGCACCTACGGATTATAGCATCTACCTACGACCCGTACCAGGAGCTATGGAAAGCTTCAATGATTTTTGGGACTTGGTAGTTCTCATGATAAGACAAGCTATTACAAGCCGTAAGAGCAAGGTACGAGGCCTACCAAGACACTCGTACACATCTTCAGAAGATGTTGAAGTTCATAGATCCAAACCACAACTAAATTGTACGACTTGTGGGATAATGTTGCGAGTCATGCTAGATGGCAACACTTAGCAAATTCTGCAGAAGCCAAGGAACGTATGAGACAAGGCATGACCCGTACAATCCTATTACGGGTCGTATGATGAGTCATAGGATGTGTCGGCGCCAGATTTGGTTATTTCCCTATTAACAAAGGAAAAGGATTTTATTATCTGTATAAATACTCCTTTAGTTCAGAATAGGTGAGAGATGGTGAGAATCTGTTATAGTTGATTGTTATCAAATTTGTAATTAATTTTTGACAACATTGGAGAGCAATTCTTGAGAATCTTAACTTGGATTTCTCAATTGTTCTTGAATTTGTTCATCATATTCTCTTGCAATATTCAGGGAAGGTTTTCTTTCAATTGTCATTGTAAGTATTTAATTATGTGTTTTTTATGAATACTAATTATAAGTTTACAATCATGAGAGGCTAAAACCTCTACAGCTAGGTTGTAGGAACCTTTGTGGATTAACAAACTAGGGTTACACAAAGTGATTCGAAATCAGTGCTAAACACTTGTATTGTATTTTCTTCATCTTTAATGTCTCTTAACAAAGAGTAATGTTAAGACTTGCCTAATTCTTTACGTTCTTGAATCTAGAGAATTAGATCTTAGGAACAGAGAATTATAACAAATCCTTGATTTTTATGATCATTGTATAACTTGAGCTACGGTCGCAGGATAGTTAATTTTAAATAAATTGATAACCGTTAACTTGTTATCGCTCATGAGACCTAACCTGGTGATGGAGTATAGTCATTCAATAGGGACGAACCAATTGTTTGGATGAACCCTAGTTATCAGTCCAATAAGTAAGCATTGGGATTGATCACAAGTGTAAACCCGAAGTAGTTATGAATCCATGGGGAACACTTACCCTAGTTAATTGCAAATCTTGATAAAAAACTATCTATTTTAACTCTTGTTTTACTACTATTTTTTTATAAACCCCCCAATTTGGAGATAACATACCAAAAAGCTTAAATATTGGCATTAGTCTAGTTCTTACCATATTCCTTGTGGTTTCAACCCCAACCTCTTTGTTGGGTTCTTTATTAATAACGTCTGCTTCATACTTTTTCAGGAGTGTGAGTTTGAGCATTATCAAAAAGTGGCGACGTTGTCGCGAAATACAATTAAGATTAGATTAACTCCTTATGTCTAACTTTTGGTTGTTATTTCCTCATTTACGTTTATTTTTTGTTTTTGAAACCCGTAGGTTGTCTCTTGGTGAATGCCATGTACTCAATAGAGCGGAAACCCCCTAACTCCTTTGGATCTTGAAATAGAAAGAACACTACAAAGAATGAAGATCCAATAGAAAAGAGATACCCGTCTTTCTGAAGAAGCTAGGAAAGCCGAGCTAGTTCAGTGCAAATCAAGATGCCGATGATGCTCGGGATGAAGTTGTGAATGTTGATGGACATGGAAGGGGAAACAGAGGCCAGAGATATGCACCTTAGTTCTTTGATGAGGATGACTTGGATATTAAAGAAGTCAGGTCAACTGGAGCTATCGTACCACCACCTTTGCCTGCTGGGGAAAAGTTTGACATTACTAGCACTATGATATAGTTATTGAATATGAAAGGGGTGTTTAGTGGTCATACACCTGATGATGCCAACCTGTCTTTATGAACTTCATCAGAATATGCAAGTCATATAGGTTTCCTGGAGTCAGTCAGGACAAAATAAGGCTAAGACTCTTCCCATTATCTCTGTCAGGGGAGGCCACTTTATGGTTATTGGAGTTTCCTAATGACTCCATTACCAACTTGAGGGAGCTCAAATAGTCTTTCCTTGAAAGATTCTTCCCACACTCTAGAATTCTACAGCTCAAGGATGAGATCTACAATTTTCGACAACTAAATATGGAGGCACTTTATGAAACCTGGTTAAGATTTAAAAAGAAGTTGACCAAGTGCCCAAACCATAAAATTTATGATGACAGTTTGTTGGAGATTATTTATAGATCATTGAACAATTGTACAAATGTTATGGCAGATACTGTAGTGGAAGGAGCACTGATGAGTCACACGTGGGAAAAAGCTACCACTATTCTTGACAGAGTGACTAAAAACAACATGGCCTGGCACACCAGGGAAGTGGAAGCAGCTGTTGGTACATCTGTTGTTGGTATGAATGAAGACCAACGAAAGAAGGAGGAATGTGATTAGGAATTGTCCCATATACGTACATCATTAGACCTACTCACAAAGCACATCATGGGTGTTAGGGATAGAAAAGTTAATGCAGTGGGGACACAGGGATAAGAACCAAGGATGGAGCATTTAGATTTCGAGGAGGAGGCAAACTTCTTGGAAAACCAGGTGGCGAGCTTTCGGGCCAACGCCTAAGGGTCTGGACAGGATGCTTGGTGCTAAGGTTTCAGATATAAAGGTCAGAACTAATACAGAAACAACTACAACAAAAATGGGTATAGACACAGAAGTTGAGGTCGTGAGTGAGAGGGAGAATGGAGAAGGAATAATGTTTACCACAATGACCGAGTAGGATTGTACGTGCCTCTTAATGCACATAAAGGAGAGGCTGCACAGTTGAAATTGGTGAGCATGATGGCTGAGATTCTCAAGAAGGTGAGATCCACGGAGGTGCAGCTGAAAGACATTCGTGGAGATATATCTGCCTTGGGTCGGAGAGTTAAGTCACATGCCACAACAATCAAGCAAATAGAGTAGAAGTTAGGTCAAGTATCAGCATCCCTGAACCCTAGGCAAAAGGAAACACTACCTAGCAACATAGTCCAAAATCTAAAGAATGATAATCATTGTATGGCTGTGATAACTAGGAGCGAAAAGACCGCAAGTAATCCCCCTCTACTGATTTCAGTTGAAATGCAAAAGGAAGAGGTTGGGTTGACTGAGGCTCTAGTTGTTGAAATGGAGCCTGAAGTTGAACTTGGTAAGAAACAAGGGGTCACACAAATCTGTAAGGCTATCCCACGACCACCGCCACCGTTCCCTCAATGAATGATGAAGAAGGCGGAAGATGATATTCTTTAGAAATTTCTATCCATTATCAAACAATTATCTTCCAATATACTATTGGTCGAGGTGTTGGAGCAGATGCCTGGATATGCCAAGTTTATGAAAGACCTTGTTAACAAGAAAAGGTTTGTGAGCTATGAGCCAGTGGGTAACTTGTATCATTGCAGTGCCATAGCCTCACGTGTCCTTGCCTAGAAAAACAAGGATTCAGGTGCCTTCACCATCCTATGTATTATTTCTGACGTTGAGTTCACGAAGGCACTCTGCGACTTGGGATCAAGCATAAATCTAATGCCATTAGCTGTGTTAAGCAAGTGGTCTTGGTGGCCCCCACACTGACTATTATGCAGCTACTGATGGCCAACTAAATTGTGAAGAAGTCTATGAGGATCATGTTTGATATTCTTGTCAAGGTGGACAAATTCGTATTCCTAGTGGACTTCGTGATCTTTACTGCTAAGTTGACATTGAGGCCCTATTATTATGGGGCGAACATTCCCTGCCACTGGGAGGGCTTTAGTAGATGTGGAGGCTGGCCAATTGAAATTCATAATAAAGAGGTCACTTTCAATGTCTGCCGGTCAATGAAGCAACGAAATGAGTTTAGAGTGGTCTCAGCAATCGAGGATGATTCTGAGTTTCTTGACGAAGTCTGAGTAGTCGAGAGACTTGTGTCGTGCCGCGACGTTAAATCAGGCGCTTCTTGGGAGGCAATCCATGAGGTGGTTTGGTGAAGTCTGAGTAACTGAACCACCTGCATTGTGTCGCGTTAAATCAAGCGTTGCATAGGAGGAAACCCATTGAAGATGAAGTCTGAGTAGACACTGGTATGTCTCTCTCCCCTATGTTTTTATATTCTATACTTCGGGGATGAATCATGCTTTTAAAAAGGGGAGGGGTGTACTTGTATATTTTTGAGATTTTTGATTTGTCCAAGAGATTTTGATTTGTCCAAGGGTTTTTCTTGTCATGTTTCTTTTACCTCGGTAGCTATCTAGTTGAATCGACATGTTTAGGATTTTTTTCTTTAATTAGAAAGTAACTTAGGATTACTCAGCTAATAAAATTCACTAGTTTTAAAGTTTTGAAAAAAATGACCCCAACCCTGTTTAAAATTTTTGATGGTTAGTTATGTACTTGTTGATTGCAAGACATGATTTCTGTGAATCTTTTTATGTCATTTAGTGTATTAGCATAAGTAGTTATACTTAGCCATGTATGAATCAGATAGGTAGAATGAATGCAAAACATGTACCATGAGTGAATGAGGTCATATACATAGTTCAATACAATATAGAGGATCTAGAACTTGTGCCGTTGGTCTTTACATAGGTTTTAGGATTGTTGGTTAGGAAAGGATCATAGGCCATTTTTTGTTTAGCCCACTTTAGCTTAAATTTTCCTACCATTATGATATTATTTCCTGGATCTCGATTTTGAGCCTTAAATGGACCATTTTTATTTGATTAACCATTAAGCTTACCAACTTCTTATGATGAACCTGTTTTGGCCCTGGTCCCTCCATGGACATTGTGAACCTTAACCCAGGAAAAATGCCTAAGTAGAGAGTGGCTAGAGCAGGGGTGCGTGGATCATAGGGAACTGAAAAAGGAAAAGAAAGGAAAAAGGGTAAAAAAGGAGGTGTGGTGTGACAAGAAAAGAAAGGGCAGAGCTAAAAAAGAAAAAAAATACAAAAGAAGAAAATGAATGAAACAATTGAAAACACACCATACCCACATATTGCATAAAAATGGATAAAAGGGAGGAAAAAGTTGAAAAAGCAAAAAGGGTGAAATAAGTGAAAAATGGAGCCATGAGTATGTAGTGCCAAGGAAGGTTTAGTCACTTAAATCCCATATTTACCATACGTAGCCCGAAGCCTACATTACAAGCTAAATAAAGTTCTATAGTGATCCTAGCCTGACTGTCCAAAGAGCTGAAGTAGAGAACATAAGGGCATGCCTATGGTATTCGATGTGCAGTATTTGGAACTTCCATGTGAGAGTGAGAGTCTTACTTTGTTAGTCCCATGTTTCATATTTTCCTACATCTGTGAGTTGGGGACTTCATTTGTTGTGAGGGTACATGGTTTGTGTTTTATACTGCCAGTTGTCTATGTGAAAAGCATTGGTAATAACTTGACTCTCTACTAATAACTAGATGACATATCTTGATCCTTTTGTATCATGGTTCGTGGTCACATGATGTGCAGAGCTGATTTGGTTTACATGGAGAAAGGTCAAGAGCTATTTGTGTTCATAGTGCAAATTTCTATTGGTGTTTGTTGTAGTATCCTAGCTTTATTTTCTAGTTAGGTGTCATTTTTAGTTTTTGTTTTATTTTCCCGAGGACATGCAAAAGTCTTAAGTTGAGGGTGTTGATGTGTTTTGAGTTTACAACACTTTCGACGCTTAAAACTGGGAAAATAGCATGGACATAGGTATATTTATACGGATATGAGGTGTTTTTACTTTGTTTTCAGGGAAAATAGGTCTTGGAGTGAAAATGTGCAAAAGTTGCAGAAAAGTGCATAAATGCAGCCAAGTACTGATCTCATTACCTGCCATACTAAGACTCGTGGAAAAGCTCAGAAGATTGGTACAAGGAAAAGGCAAAGTATGACTCCTAGTACGAGTTGTACCATCCTGGTACGAGCCGTAACTTGATTCATAGAATAGTTAAGAGAAATTTGCACAATTGAAGTCTCCTTATATGGGTAGCACCTACTTTTGCACAGTTGAAGTCTCTTGACACGGGTAGCACCTATGGATCGTATCATATACCTACATCCCATACCAGGAGCCGTGGAATGCTTCAGTGATTTTTGGGACTTGGCAATTCTCATGATATGACAAGCTGTTATGAGTCGTAGGAGCAATGTATGAGGCATACCAAGACAGTCGTAGAAATCCTCAGATGAAGCCAAAGTTCTCAAATGCAACACCCCGAAACTTTCCTAGACCAAACTCATACCTTGCTAGAAAAATCCAAAAGAAACAAGAAAAGTTGCCTCAGAATGACTGAGACAATGAGTCGTGGTCAGCTCCAATGACTCATTGTGTCAGTCGTTGTCAGCCCTATTTGGTCATTCGGGAACCAATGGACATGGAATGACTCGTTGTGAGGAACAACGAGTTTTCATATCACTTGTTGGTCCCCAACTTAGAAGACCCTCTTCCAGGACCCCATGACTCAACCAATGAGTCATCGTGTGATACAAAAACTCATCGTGTGAGTCATTGGTTGAGTCCCAAAACTTCATTCAGTGACAACTAGTGGTAGCAACGACCCATTGTATCACACAACGAGTCGTTGTGACCACCCGTTGTTCCAAGTTCAGTGGTTTTAATAACCTTTCTAGTCGAGGTAATGACTCGACACAACGACCCATTGGGTCTACCAATGAATCATTGTGTTGCTCGTTGTCAGGCCTCCAAGAATTTTCATCCAGTAACCATGGAGGAACCAATGACCCATTGGTTCATCCAACGAGTCATGGTCCCTCTCATTTCCAATTCCAGTGAGCCCAGATCCAAGTCCTCAGGACCAACAACTAGTCCCAATTAGTTGTCGTCCCAACCAACGACTTCTTGAGTGACCTGTTGGTCCTTTGTCGACAATTTTTCTAGGTTTTTCCCCAGTGATATTTTTGTAATTTCCCACATTTTTAATTACTAAACTGCACCATTTTGGGTTATTTTAAGGGAATTTAGATATGTAATCGATGATTACTTCATCCCTCTCATCCACTCAGGAAATCATTTCGTAAAATTTCTCTCAGAAACACTGAGAGAAAGAACTAGGGCAGTAAGCTTCTTCTCAGATTCTCAAGGAATTTTCTCTGGAAATTCTTTACCAGGAATGTGGGAATTAAACAAGGGAATTGTTCTTCCCTTGTTTCACCAAAATCCTTCCTTAATTCTTGTATCAGTTCTAGTCCCTGTATTTTTTAATGGGGAATGAATTTTCAGCAAGATTTCAACTATAATGTGTAGAATATTATTCATGCTTATTTTAGTTATAATTCCACTATGTTTTGATTATTTAGATGCTTTCCCTTCAAAAGGAACTCTAGCGCTAGATTTGAATGCTGAAAAAACTAGAGTCTTGCATAATCGATTAATTATCCAAATTGCTTGATTCTTTCAGTGTTGGGGATTCCCATATTATTAGTATATGCTGAAATCTTAGTCATATGCATGTTTGTCTAATCTCGTTAGATTATTAGCATACTCAATATTATTAAGAAATGTCAGCTGATCAGTTTGACTATAATCTTTCCTTGAGGTGTATGTGGTGCCTTCTAGTTATCAGTTATTAGACTATCAGATCTCATATTTTAGTGGTTCTTTAGACAGTTATGAAACTTCTATATAAGCATCTCTGACTTATCTTAGGAACCCCAGTTTCGGATTTCAGTTTGTTCTATAGATGGTTACGACGCTTCAAGATTAGCTGCTCTGGCTAGTCTTAGAAAACCAGTTACATAATCCGATCTAATAAGACTCTTAGGGTACTTCCAGATAGGTATTCCTGACTTAGTCTTGGACCTTAGCTTCGAGCTATCCGCTTAGTGGTCAGTCTAGGACTATCCAGTGGGAGTAGGACTTAGCACCGAGCGGACTGGGGTTCTAACGTACCTAGGTTCACAGAGCTAAGTTTCCACCGTAGGTTATTTTATTGGCCTTATGGATCCAGACTTGTGATCACCCAGTTCATGTCTTTATACACTGGCACGGTATATTGGGTCCAACCGATGGGGTGTATACATCGGTCTCCACATCTAGCTCACGTGGTTATATGTCGGTTTTAGACTCTCCCACTAGTTAGAACAGTTCAGTTTAGCTTAGCTAAAATAAGTTTCAGTTTACTCAGTTTAGATCGGTATCTCAAACTCAGAGCATGTCTATGACCATTAGACAGGGTAATTTTCATTGTTTCAATTATATTTCAGTTTATTCAGTTTATGTATTTCAGTTGGTCATTACATATCATTACAATATAGTTATTTATTCTTTATGTTGTATTTTCTCCCACATACTTAGTACATTCAAAGTACTGATGCATACATTCCATGTTGTATCATATCATGATATAGGCACAGGTTTTTAGCCTCAACACCATTAGTAGATATTCTTCAGGTGATATCAGTTGCACCAGTGGTGAGTCCTCATATCTCGAGGATAATTTATATATTTTTTAGTTATTTTTATTCAGTTAGACTTTAGAGTTAGTTGGGAGCTTGTCCCAGCAACTCATCAGTTGTAGTTGGATTTTAGACAGAGACTCAAACTTTTCAGTTTTATTTTCATATGTGTAAACTTTTACTATTCAACTTTTCTTAAATGGTTTTATTATTTAAACTTCCGCTATGACTTACTAAGATTACCAGTGTTACAATAGACCGTGGGTTGGCTTGGGGTTACTTGTAACTCCAAGAACCGTGTCTCGTCCAGGGTATAGACTCAGGTCATGACAAACATGGTATCACAGCACTAGGTTTAGAGTATAGGATGTCTGAAAGCTGCATCAAATATAGTCCTTTTCTTGGGCGTGAAAAGTAGAACACTTATGACAGGGACTCTACGAGACGTTATTAGGAAAATTCCCTTTTGTTCGTACTCTTTATATGCATTGAAGTTCAATTTTAGAAAAGTTCTCTTAACTCGTGCTCTATTTTATTTCAGTGAAATCATGCCTCCAAGATGCAAAAGCAGAAGAAGGGTCGGCAATGCTAACCGCCCTGCCCCAATAGCTCAAGCAACCCCTCTAGATGGCCAACTGTCCTCAGAAGAGTTTAGAGAGGCAATCTAGCCGTTGGCTCNCGCCTTCAGCACCGCAGCAGAGAGGTAGATTTATCCGCCAGGGTCAGTTAGGCCGTTGGCTCATACAGTTGCAAACTAGGTGAACCGACATGTGGTTTGGGTTAACACAAATGGGTCCGCAACGTCTACTTGAGTTCAAGGCTTCACCTAGTTTAACCCTCCAGCCTTTCATGTATCTAACTCAGGAGAGGACCCACAGGAATTCGTGGATGAGATACAGAAGATCACCTGAATTATAGGTGTTAGCTTCGCTGAGAGTGCTGACCTGGCTGCCTACAAATCGAAATGGGTAGCCTACATCTGGTACGATTAGTGGAAAGAAGGGAGACCAGCGGGAGTGGAACCGGTGGAGTGGGAGGAGTTCACAATAGCATTCTTAGAAATATTCTTACCCTAGGAGCTAAGGGAGGCTAAGGTGGTAAAATTCATGAATTTGAAGAAGGGAAATAGGACGGTGGAAGAGTATGCACTAGAGTTCACACGATTGTCAAAATATGCTTCGAAGATGGTAGTCGAGCAAAGGGCTCACATGCTGAAGTTCGTCAATGGAGTATCGAACTTGGTCGTTAAGGAGTGTAGGACTACAATGCTCATCAAGGATATTGACTTCTCCAGTCTCATCATTTATCCCCAAAAGATTGAGGCAGAAAATCTGAAAGAAATGGAGCGGGAGAATTAGCGGGCTAGGACTGGCCAATTAGATTATGGCCACTAGAGGTCTGCCGGTAGTAGTCGCCCACAGTAGCAGTAGCAGTTGAGGGCTCCAAAACCCCCATCAGCCAGCAACCCTACTTTCCTGTCCCGTAAGGATCGAAGGGGTGTAGCATCTTTCTCACAGTCCCATAGTCACAACGTCTGTAACCGCTACCCAGCTTTCCCTAAGTGCAGAAAGAACAATCTAGGGGAATGCCTTCAGGGACGAGAGGGTTTCTTTCACTGAGGACAGCTATGTCAGCAACTCAGAGAATGCCTGTCAGCAAGACGGGGGAGATCCCAGTCTACCACTTCAGCAGCTCTAGCAGGCCGGCCAACTCTGCAGACCAACACTTCAGGTACAGATGGAGGTTAGTGCCAAAATTGTTTTTATGCTTTGTCCTTTCATCAGAATCAGGAGAGCTCACCTGATGCAGTCACCGGTATGTTACGTCTTTTACATCTAAATGTGTATGCCCAACTAGATCTAGGATCCACACTATCGTTCGTGACTCCCTATGTAGCTGTCCAATTTGATATCATTCCAAAAGGCCTCTCGAAGCCATTCTCAGTCTCTACCCCAGTTTGTGAGTTAGTTTGAGCCAGTCGGGTGTATAGAAACTGCCAAATCTCAATCTTGAATAAGGTCATTCCAGCGGATCTCGTAGATTTAGAAATGGTCAATTTTGCTCTCGCTCATGGCATGGATTGTTTATACTCTGGTTATGCCTCAGTTGACAGTAGAACTAGAGTCGTCATATTTCAATTCCCTAATGATCCAGCTTTCGAGTGGATGGGCAGTAGTTCATTGCCTAAGGGTCGGTTTATTTCCTACCTTAAGACCAGGAAGCTTATTTCTAAAGGGTGTATTTATCATCTAATTCGGGTAAAAGATTCTATTTCAGAGACCCCAACTATTCAGTCAGTTCCAGTTGTCAGCGAATTCCTTGATGTGTTTCCCGATGATCTTCCCAGAGTCCCTCCTGAGCGGGAAATAGACTTCGGCATAGACCTTCTTCCAAAAACTCAGCCCATCTCCATCTGTCCTTACATAATGGCTCCAATTGAGCCTAAGGAGTTGAATGAGTAGCTAAAAGACCTCCTTGATAAAGGTTTCATCATGCCCAGCATCTCTCCATGGGGTGCTCCAGTATTATTCGTTCGAAAGAAAGACGGTACTTTCTGAATGTCTATCGATTATCGTCAGTTGAATAAGGTCACAGTTAAGAACAGGTATCTCCTACTCAGGATTGACGACTTGTTCGATCAGCTTCAGGGAACCAGTTGTTTCTCCAAGGTAGATCTCATGTCAGGGTATCATCAGCTAAGAGTCATAGAATGTGACATACCGAAAATAGCTTTCAGAACTCAATATGGTCACTACGAATCCATGGTCATGTTCTTCAGACTAACTAGTGCCCCCACAACTTTCATGGACCTGATGAACAGGGTTTACAAGCTATATCTGGACATGTTTGTTATTGTATTCATTGATGACATTCTAGTATACTCCAAAAGCGAGGAAGAACATGCTAACCATTTGAGGATAGTGTTACAGATGCTCAAAGACCGCCAGTTGTTCGCTAAGTTTAGCAAATGTGAATTCTGGTTGAAGTCTGTGACTTTTCTTGGTCACGTGGTCTCGGATGAGGGTATTCAGGTAGATCTTCAAAAGATAGCAATGGTTAAAGACTGGATAAGACATACTTCCCCAACCGAAATCAGAATTTTCTTGACTCTAGCTGGTTATTACCGATGTTTTGTTGAAAGTTTTTCCTTTATTGCATCTCCTCTGACTATGTTGACTCAGAAAAAGGTGAAATTTCAGAGGTCAGATATGTGTGAGAAGAGTTTCCAGGAGTTGAAGACTCAACTCAGTATCACCCCGGTGTTAACCTTGCCTGAAGGAATAGATGGGTTCGTAGTGTATTGTGACACATCCAGAGTTGGACTTGGTTGGTTTTGATGAAGTGGGGAAAGGTGATAGCTTACACCTCTAAACAGCTCAAGGTTCATGAAAAGAACTATTCGACTCATGACCTTGAGTTGGCAGCAGTGGTGTTTGCGTTGAAAATATGGAGGCATTACCTTTATGGGGCTCACGTGGATGTTTTCACTAATCATAAGAGTCTTCAATATGTGTCAGTTAGAAAGATTTAAATCTTCTTCAAAGAAGGTGGTTGGAGCTATTGAAGGATTATGACATGAGTGTGTTGTACCACCTGGCAAGGCCTATATGGTGGTTGATTCCCTAAGAAGGATGTCTATGGGGAGCGTGGCTTATGTTGATGAAAGTAGGAAAGAACTAGCAAAGAATATTCACAGGTTAGCTCGGTTGGGAGTGCAGTTGGTTGATTCAGCTGAGGGCAGTGTAGTAGTGCAGAGTGGATCAGATTCCTCATTATTCGTTGAAGTTAAGTCAAGGTAGGATGAAGATTTCATATTGCTTAAGCTAAAGGAGGCAGTTCTCAGAAAAGGAGTGGGGTCTTTCTCCATAGGGGGAGATGGTGTACTCTATTACTAGAGTAGACTATGTGTACCGGATGTAGGACATGAGACAATAGATACTGGCTGAAGCACATAGATCGAGATATTCTATCAACCTAGGTGCCATTAAGATGTACTGTGATCTTCAGGATATTTACTAGTGGAACGACATGAAAAGGGACATAGCAGAACTTGTTGCTAAGTGCCCGAACTGTCAGCAGGTTAAGGTGGAACATCAGAGACTTGGGGGTATGACTCAGNATAAGCATACCCACATTGAAGTGGGAAAAAATGAATATGGACTTTATTACAAGTCTACCTCATACTCGTCAGCAGTATGAATCAATTTAGGTGATAATATACCTGATGACCAACTCAGGATATTTCCTCCCAGGAAAAACTATAGACTCAGCTGAGGATTATGCTAGGCTTTATATCCGGGAGTTGGTTAGATTGCATGGGGTGCCCTTGTCCATTATTTCAGATAGAGGTACCCAGTTAACCTCGTATTTCTGGAAGTCATTTCGGAAAGGACTTGGTACCCAAGTCAAGCTTAGCACATCTTTTCAACCGCAGATAGATTGACAAGCTAGGTGGACTATCCAGACCTTGGATGATATGCTTAGAGAGTGTGTGTTTGATTTCAAGGGCAGTTGGGATGATCACCTACCTCTCATCGAGTTTGCGTACAACAATAGTTTCCACTCCAGTATCCAGATGGCCCCGTTTGAGGCATTATATGGTAGGAGATGTAGGTCTCTTCTAAGGTGGTTTGAGGTTGGTGAAGCTACTCTGACAGGGCCAGACTTAGTTCATGAAGCTATGTAGAAGGTGCAACTTATCAGGGAGAGGTTGAAAATAGCACAAAGTCGATAGAGATCCTATGCTGATGTGAGGAGAAGAGAGTTAGAGTTTACAGTGGATGATTGGGTTTATCTGAAAATTTCACCCATGATAGGGGTGATGAGGTTTGGGAAGAAAGGAAAACTCAGTCCGAAATATGTGGGACCCTGCAAAATTCTCAAGCAAATTGGCAATGTGGCATATTAGTTAGAATTACCTCCAGAGTTAGCATTTGTGCCCCTAATCTTCCATGTGTCATTATTGAAGAAGTGCATCAGTGATCCAACTTTAGTTGCTCCACTAGACAGTGTCAGAGTAAAAGATAGTATCTCGTATGAAGAGGTCCCAGTTCAGATCCTTGACTGTCAGGTTCATAAGCTGAGAAACAAGGAAGTCGCTTCACTGAATGTGTTATACCCCAGAAGCTCAAAGATCAGACCCGGGAGTTGAAACGGGAAAAATTGTGGAATTAATGTTGCAGGCACAAGACGAGTTGTCAAGTGACTTGTGGGAAGGCCTGGAGTACATGAAGAATCGGGGTCCCCACGAGGGAGAGAACAACTTGTGGTCAGCCACCACGATTTGTCATATCACTCGTGGGATGATGTTGGAGTTAAAAGGGAGGAAGTAACCAATGTACCTAACGCATGGGACCCCACGAGTCGTGGCCAGTGCCAATGACTCGTGAGGTGAGCCGTGATCAAGCAGAATGGTTTTTCATGAATGTTAAGGAAGTGTACATGAAGGAAGGTGACCACGAGTGGTGGTCTCTAGGAATGAGTCGTTAAGTCATCCGTTACGAGCCCCAGTAGACATGTCATCTAGTGTACTTGATGAGCAACCTAATGGATAGTTGGCCTTAGTAACGAGTCATCAGGTCACCCGTTAGGGTCACCTGGCAGTTATTTTCTGCAAAATAGTAAGGACTTTATTGTAATTTCCTGAGTACCTAAGACCTATACTACGTCGTTTAAGGCTCGTTTTAGTGGATTCTAAGCGGGGTAAAGCCTATCCTAAGCAATTATTTTCATGCATGCAACTTTGAAGGATTGAAGAGGAGATTCAAGACAAAATCTAGAGGTTTCCATTTGAATCTCAACTTGGGCTATTCGAGGGTGTTAGAATTCACCATTCCCAGGTATGTAAGGCTATGAGTGGGTGTCTTCTTCCACACCCATGCCCAATTTCTATCAAAATGTGACGAATTTTCTATGATCAAGTATGGGGTTTTACCCAATTGCATGATTCTTTAATCTCTATACATGGGTATGATTAGATTGTATTTATATTGATAGATTATGAAGCTTGGGCAGATTCTAAGTTGTTTTTCCTTATAAAAATGATTTTCTTCAAATTTTGAATCTAAAACAACCATGGATGAGGAGTTCATAAAAGAAGAGATTTATGACAAATGTGTGATGATGATGAGGTTAATGATGAAAAATTTGTTTCTAAACTACCCATGATTTTGATGTTGTTTTCAAAATGAATTGATTGGATCCAAGTATGATAAATCTTTGGGTGATGCCCACATGTTGATTAAAGTGATGATTTTCCCGACATAAGCTTACTACATTGTTTAAAGTGAAATTTCCCAATTCTTATTGTAAATTCAAGCTTGTGGTATGTTGAGTAAATATTTCTACATGTAGCTTACCACATGATTTGGAGTAGATTCTCCCACCTATTATTGAGCTTGTGGTATGTTTCGAAATAAAGCTTCTCATATGCATGAATTCATAATTGGGATGCATGTCATTATTGAGCTTTGTCAAAGGTCAATGTTGAGATTCATTTTCATATGATGTCGAGTCTATGCATGATTTCATTAATGAGCTTTGTCAATAGACAATGTTGATCTTCGTTTCATATGATGTTGAGTTATGCATGATTTCATGTTGAGCTTCGTCAATAGACAATATTGACCTTCATTATATATGATGTAGAGCATTGCATGTTTTGGGAGAAGAGTCTAGCACCGAGCGGGCTATGGGTTGATCACCCTATGCCCCAGAACAACACGCCAATGTAGGTTAAATACTATATGACTTGGGACCTCCCTAGTGAGCTTCCCCCTGCCTAAATGGGCCTTCATCTTGATATAAATATCATAGTAGCGTCCCTAGCCCTGTCGAGGTTTTGGAAGGCTCTGCCCACTTGAGTGTGATATTCGAGACCACGTAAGCTCTATCATGGTATGTCGGTTAAGTGAGAGTCTACCACTGTCTATCATGGTTTGACTCATTGTTAAACTTTTGATATAAATGTTACGTTTCAGCTTTGAGTCATTCGAGTAAATCATGATGTTCTAAAGCTATGAATGGTCATGTTACGATAAGAGTACGATTTCAGAATGAATGCATGTAGCCTTCTATTTACACTTAAAAGCTTACGATATGTAATGGAATGTTTTAAATGATTTATTTACTTAAGCAGTTTTACTTACCTTGCATACTCGGTACATTCCACGTAATGACCGCATACTTTCTATGTTGCATTGTTTTATGATGCAGGACCCGGTTCTCAAGTTCGGCCCCTTTTGTAGTCGCTGTTCAGAGTTAGCACCTTCTTATTTGGTGAGTCCTCATCTTTCGAGGACTATACCTTCAATTGTTTTAGATGTCATTTCAGTTTTAGTATTGTTGAGCTAGTTGGGAGTGTTGTCCTATCAACTCAACCAGATTAGAGGATTATCAGACCTAGACAAGTATTTAGCTTCAGATATTTATTCTATTGTTATATTAATTTTGACTTCCGCTAAGTGTATAATTCATTCATGTTTATTGAATGAGTTAGTTGAATGCTTATTCCATGAGTCGACTTGGGGTCTCTTGGGGTCCCTTGTCCAATGTCTACGATCCGGGCCTCCGTTCGGGTCGTGACAAACTTAGTATCAAAGCCATAGATTTGATGTGTCCTAGGGAGTCTGAAAGCCGTGTTAGGTAGAGTCTTTTTCATGGGTGTAAAGAACGCCACACTTATGACGAAGAGGCTGCTAGAAATTTTAGGAAATGTTCCCTTCTTTCAAGATCTATGTCGTGCGATGAAAAGCCTTTCTATCCTTCTAATTCGTGCTATTCGCGATTGCAGAATCATGGCTCCCTGAAGGATGAATGGAAGGAGAAATGGAGGTGGTGAGGGACATGAGGATGGAAACGGTCATGAGCATCAGCCAGACCCACCAGTTCAGGAGCCTCAGGCACCAAAGCCAGCCACTCATGTTGTGTTCTGAGCTGCCATTCAGATGCTTGCGCGGGCCATGACCGCTAAGGTCAATCAGCAGGTCATTGCGCATGTTCCTCAAAACGGTAATACAGTGGCGTCTAGAGTCCGAGACTTCTTGAGAATGAACCCATCAGAGATTTTGGGGTCCAACATAGATGAGGACCCGTATGATTTCATCGATGAGATTTTCAAGATCACACAGGTTATAGGGGTGAGTAGTGTTGAGTGAGCAGAGTTGGCCTCCATCAGTTGAAGCGGGTTGCGCATATTTGGTTTTGCCAGTAGAAGGACAGTAGTGTCGCTGGAGCAAGTCCGGTCACATGGGAAGAGTTTTAGGTTGCATTCCAAGATCGGTTCTTCCCTCAAGATATGAGGGAGTTTAAAGCAGCTGAGTTTTTTTTACTTTAAAGCAAGGAAGGATGAATTTTCATGAGTACGTCATTGAGTTCACCCGCCTATAAAATTATGCCCCGGAATTAGTGGCCGACCAACAGGCGCGAGTGAGCAGATTTGTGCATGGTATAGCAGGATATTTTGAGAAGGACTTCAGGACAGCTATGCTCCATCAGGACATGGACTTCCCTCACATTGTGTTGTACGCTCAGCATATGGAGACGGCACATTCGAGGGAGAGGGAGGCAAAGAGGACCAGGATTGAGGACCACAGATTCTCTCAGTAGAGGTACAGTGGTGGACACAGATAGAAGACAAACAAGAGATCATCATCCCCAGCATCTTCAGTGTTGAGCGTGCCATCTAGGACCATACATTATCAGAGAGGGTGAGCATTAGGCTAAAGGTGTCATAGTAGTAGGCCCATAGACTCCAGCATTCCAGCTTGTTGCAAGTGTAGCCGAGGGAACACAGGCCAGTGCTTGCTAGGGTCAGGAGCTTGTTTTGGATGTGGGCAGCCTTGACATATGCTCAAAGATTGTCCCGCTGCGATAAAGGATTAGGTTGAGGGCTGAGGCCCAACTTCTAGTTCAATAGCCCCTCCCCCAAACACAACACATCAGGGGGCATCTACTAGCACAGCTTGCGGGCAGCGCCAAAACAGATTCTATGCATTAGCCACTCATTAGGAGCAGGAGGCCTCACCAGATGTAGTCACCGGTATGTTGAGAGTCTTTCATGTTGATGTATACGCATTGCTAGATCCGGGGTCTACCCTATCTTTTGTGACACCATATATAGCCAGTAGCTTCGGAGTCAGTCCCGATGTATTATCAGAGCCCTTCTCGATTTATACTCTAGTAGGTTACTCAGTTATAGCTAGACGGGTGTATAGAGATTGCCCGGTCATAGTTCTTCATAAGGTCACCTCAGCAGACTTGATAGAGTTAGCCATGACCGATTTTGAAGTTATTCTCGGCATGGATTAGCTATTAGCATGAAATTCTTCAGTTAATTGTAGGACCCAATTAGTAGAGTTCAGATTTTCGGGTTAGCCTATCTTAGAATGGGAGGGTAGCTTAGTTGTGCCTCTAGGTCGATTTATTTCCTACCTTAAGTCTAGGAAGATGATTTCTAAGGGTTTTTTGTACCTTCTAGTTAGGGTTAAGGAAGTGGAGTCTGAAACCCCGACTATCCAGTCCGTACCAGTAGTACGTGAGTATCCAGAGGTCTTCCCTGATGATTTTCCAAGTGTCCCTCCCGAGTGGGAGATTGATTTCGGTATAGATCTTCTTCCTGACACGCATCCTATATCTATTCCTTCATATAAAATGGCTCCATCCTAGCGAAAAGAATTGAAGGATCAGTTGAAGGACCTGTTAGATAAGGTCTTTATTAGGCCGAGTAAGTCTCCATGGGGTGCATCAGTGTTGTTTGCTCGAAAGAAGGACGGTTCGCTTCGGATGTGCATGGACTATCAGCAGTTGAACAAGGTCATCATCAAGAACTAGTACCCTTTACCCAGGATCGATGATTTTTTTTACCAGCTTCAAGGTGCCAAGTGTTTCTCCATGATTGATCTCAGGTCTGGGTATCACCAGCTTAGGGTTCGGGAGATTGACATCTCAAAAACCGCTTTCATAACTCGGTATAGTACTACGAATTTGTTGTTATGTATTTTGGACTAACCAATGCCCTGCAACTTTTATGAATCTAATGAATTGGGTGTTCAAAGAATATTTAGACATGTTCGTGATTGAGTTCATTGATGACATCCTTATATAATCTCGGAGTGAGGAGGAGCATGCCGCTCACTTGAGAACAGTGCTTCAGATCCTCAAGGATTGTCAGTTGTATGCAAAGTTCAGCAAATGTGAGTTTTGGTTGGACTCAGTGGAATTTCTACGCCATGTGGTATCAGGCGAGGGCATAAAATTAGATTCTCAGAGATCGAGGCGCTAAAGAATTGGTCCAGACCGGTGAACCAATCAGATATAAGGAGCTTTTTGAGTTTAGCGGGTTATTATCTGAGATTTGTGGAGGGTTTTTCATCTATGGCCACACCATTGACCAAGTTTACTCAGAAGAAGGTGAGTTTCAATGGTCGGAGGCTTGTGAGAAAAGCTTCCAAGAATTGAAGACCCGACTAACTTCAGCACCAGTGTTGACTCTACCCGAGGGTACGGATGGCTTTGTAGTGTATTGTGATGCTTCATGAGTGGGACTCGGGTGTATGTTGATGTAGCAAGGGAGAGTGATAGCTTATGCCTTGAGACAATTAAAAATCCACGAAAAGAACTACCCGACCCATGATCTTTAATTGGCCGTGGTGGTGTTTTCCCTGAAGATATTGTGGCATTACTTGTATGGGGTCTACGTGGATGTATTCACGGATCAAAAGAGCTTGCAATATGTGTTCACGCAGAAAGACCTCAATCTTCGGCATAGGAGGTGGTTTGAGCTACTTAAGGACTATGATGTGAGTGTCCTTTACCACCCGGGTAAGGCTAATGTGGTGGTGGACGCACTTAGTAGGCTCTCTATGGAGAGTGTGTTCCACGTGGATGAGGGAAGGAAAGAGTTGGTGAAAGATTTCCATTGACTTGCAAGGTTGGGAGTTAGATTGGTCCACTCGACCGATGGCGGCATTGTTGTGCTAAATGGATCAGAATCGTCCTTGGTGGTTGATGTCAAATCTAGACAAGATGAGGATCTAATTTTAGTAAAGCTGAAGAAAGTCGTTCAAAGTCAAAATGTGGAGTTCTTCTCCCAAGGGGGAGATGGTGTATTACTGTACCAACGTCATCTATGTGTTCCGAATGTCGATAATTTGAGTGACCGGATATTGCATGAGACACATGGATCTAGGTATTCTATCCATCCGGGCACTACCAAGATGTACTTGCGGGAAATATAATGGTGGAACAACATGAAGAAGCATATTGAAGAATTCGTAGCCAAATGCCAGAACTATTAGCAAGTGAAAGTTGAGCATCAAAGGACGGGAGGAGTATTGCAGGATATTGACATTCCTACTTGGAAGTGGGAAAAGATTAACATGGACTTCATTACCGGCCTACCTCATACTCGCCGATAGTATGATTCCATTTAGGTGGTGGTCGACAGATTGACCAAGACTCCACACTTTCTACCGGTCAAAACCATAGATTCAGCGGATGATTATGCCAAATTGTATATTCAGGAGTTTGTCCGGCTTCATGGAGTGACCTTGTCCATTATTTCAAACTGAGGTACTCAATTCACCTCTCAGTTTTGGCGGTCTTTCAGAAAAGGGCTTGGGACTCAGGTTAAGCTCAGCACAACATTTCATCTACAGACGGATGGTCAGGCGGAGCGGACAATTCAAACTCTCGAGGACATGTTGAGGACTTGTGTGCTGGACTTTAAAGGTAGTTGGGATGATCACTTGTTGTTAATCGAGTTTTCTTACAATAACAACTATCACTCCAGTATCCAAATGGCACCGTTGGAGGCTTTTTATGGGCGGAGGTGTAGATCGCCCATCAGATGGTTTGAGGTTGGTGAGGCAACTATGATAGGTCCATACTTGGTTCACGGGGCTATGGTGAAGGGTCAGTTGATAAGGGACATGCTGAAAACAGCTTAGAGTCGTCAAAAGTCATATGTGGATGTGAGGAGGAGAGAGTTGGAATTTGAGGTGGACGATTGGGTATTTCTAAAAGTATCTCCCATGAAGGGAGTCATGTGGTTCGGAAAGAAAGAAAAACTCAGTCCCCGCTATATTTGTCCCTATCGGTTATAAGAAGAGTTGGGGAGGTAGCGTATGAGTTGGACTTTCCATAAAAGTTATCTTAAGCTCATTCCGTCTTTCATGTATAGCTCTTGAAAAAGTGCTTGGGTGATCCATCTTTAGAAGTCCCAGTGGAAAGTGTTGACGTGGGAGATAGCCTCAGTTATGAGGAAATTCCGATCGCAATCTTGGATCGTCATATTCGTAGGCTGAGGAACAAAGAAGTAGCTTTCGTGAAGGTTTTTGTGGAGAAACCAGCATGTTGATGGAGCTACATGGGAAGCCAAAGTGGCTATGATGGATAAATACCCCCACCTATTCCCTACCGGCTCAGTTTCAGTTTGAGGTATCAATTTTTTTCCTAATTATCTAATCAGTTTCCATGTTCAATTCATGTGCGCAAGTTTGAATTATGTTATGATAAATCTATGTGATATCTGAATTCAGTTTAGCTATGTAGTTCTTTTCGGAGGTAGTCATTCCGACAATTTTTAATTTTAATAATCAGTATTTGCATATGATGATTGCATGTTTCTATGTTTTCGATGTGTTTCTAACATTCGAGGATGAATGTTCCAAAGTGGGAGATGTTGTTATACCCCGAAAGCTCAAAGATCGGACCCAGGAATTGAAACGGGAAAATTTTGGAATTGATGTTGCAGGCACAGGACGAGTCGTGGTATGACTTGTGAGGAGACCCCATGAGTCGGCAAGTGACTCATAGGCAAGCCTGGAGTACATGAAGAATTGTGGTCCCTACAAGGAAGAGAACGACTCGTGGTCAGCCACCATGAGTCGTCATGTCACTCGTGGGGTGATGTTGGAATTAAAAGGGAGGAAGTAACCAGAGTACTTAACGGATGGGACCCCACAAGTCGTGGCCATTCCCAATGACTCATGAGGTGAGTCGTGATCAAGCAAAATGCTTTTTCATGAATGTTAAGGCAGTGTACATGACGGAAGGTGACCATGAGTTGTGGTCTCGAGGAACGAGTCGTTAAGTCATTTGTTATGATCCCTAGTAGACATGTCATCCAATGTACTTGACGAGCAATCTAGTGGATCGTTGGCCCTGGTAATGAGTCATCAGGTCACCCGTTAGGGTCACCTGGCAATTATTTTCTGCGAAATAGTAAGGGATTTCTCGTAATATCCTAAGTTCTTAAGACCTATACTACATAATTTAAGGCTCGTTTGAGTGGGTTTTAAGCATGGTAAAACCTATCCTAAGGAATTATTCTCATGCATGCAAGTTTGAAGGTTTGAAGTGGAGATTCAAGGAAAAATCTCAAGGTTTCCATTGGAATCTCAGATTGGGCTATTAGAGGGTGTTAGAATTCAGCATTCCAAGGTATGTAAGGCTATGAGTGGGTGTCTTCTTCCACACCTATGCCCAATTTCTATCAAAATATGATGAATTGTCTATGATCAAGTATGGGGTTTTACCCAGTTGATTGATTCTTCAATCTCTATAAATGGGTATGATTAGATTGTATTTATATTGATAGATTATTAAGTTGGGGCGGATTCTTAGTTGCTTTTCCTTATAAAAATGATTTTTTTCGAATTTTAAATCTAAAACGCCCATGGATGAGGAGTTCATAAAAGAAAAGATTTATGACAAATGTGTGATGATGATGAGGTTGATGATAAAAAGCTTGTTTCTAAAACTACCCATGATTTTGATGTTGTTTTCAAAATGAATTGATTGGATCCAAGTATGATAAAGCTTTGGATGATTCCCACATATTGATTAAAGTGATGATTTTTCCGAAATAAGCTTACCACATTGTTTAAAGTGAAATTTTCCAATTCTTTTTATCAATTCTAGCTTGTGGTATGTGGAATAAACATTTCTACATATAGCTTACCACGTGATTTGGATTAGATGCTCGCACCTATGATTGAGCTTGTGGTATGTTTCGAAATAAAACTTCTCATATGTATGAATTCATTATTGGGATGCATGTCATTAATGAGATTTGTCAAAGGACAATGTTGAGCTTCATTTTCATATGATGTCGAGTCTATGCATGATTTCATTAATGAGCTTTTTCAATAGACAATGTTGAGCTTCATTTCATACGATATTGAGTTATGCATGATTTCATGTTGAGCTTCATCAATAGATGATGTTGACCTTTGTTATATACGATATAGAGCATTGTATTATTTGGGAGAAGATTCTAGCACCGAGCGGGCTATGGTTCGATCACCCTATGCCCCAGAACGACGCGTCAACGTAGGATGAATACTATATGACTTGGGACCTCCCTAGTAAGCTTCCCCCTGCCTAAGTGGGCCTTCAGCTTGATATTGATATCATGGTAGCGTCCCTAGCCCTTGCAAGGTTTTGTATGGCTCCGCCCATTTGAGTGTGATAGTCGGGACCAAGTAAGCTTTATTGTGGTATGTCAGTTAAGTGATGAGTCTCCCACTCTCTATATCATCCAAATTTTCATATTCATTACTTATGATGATTACTTATGCATGCATGTTCAAAAATGCTAGGTTTGACTCATTGTTCAGCTTTTGATATAAATGTTATGTTTAAGCTTTGATTCATTCGAGTAAATCATGATATTCTAAAGCTATGCATGGTCATGTTATGATAAGAGTACGATTTCAGAATGAATGCATGTAGCCTTCTATTTACACTTAAAAGATTAGGATATGTTATGGAAAGTTTTTAACGATTTATTTACTTAAGCGGTTTTACTTACCTTACATACTCGATACATTCCACGTACTAACCGTATAATTTCTATAATACATCATTTCATGATGTAGGACCCGATTCTCAGGTTTATCCCCATTCGTAGTCGCTGTTCAAAGTTAGCACCTACTTATTTGGTGAGTCCTTATCTTTCGAGGACTAGACCTTCAGTTTTTTTAGATGTCCTTTCAGGTTCAATATTGTTGAGCTCGTTGGGGGTGTTGTCTCATCATCTTGTCCGGTTTAGAGGCTTATCAAATTAGACATGTATTCAGCTTCAGATATATATTTTGTTGTTATATTAAGTTTGACTTCCGCTGAGTTTATAATTATGTTTTCTTCATGTTTATTGAATGAGTTAGTTGAATGCTTATGCCATGGGTCGACTTGGGGTCTCTCGGGGTCCCTTGTCCCGTGTCTATGATTTAGGCCTTCGTTCGGGTCTTGATAGAATGTTTTGTGGAGGAACCAACTAGTTGAGGGAGCAACATGGGAAGTAGAAGGAGACATGATTGCCAGATACCCTCACTTATTCCC
The DNA here is from genome assembly GCA_018107945.1 of Datura stramonium. Taxonomy (NCBI): domain Eukaryota; kingdom Viridiplantae; phylum Streptophyta; class Magnoliopsida; order Solanales; family Solanaceae; genus Datura; species Datura stramonium. The sequence goes on along the minus strand of JACEIK010000970.1, from coordinate 227,618 downwards.
TTCCAGTTTAGTTCCAACATCAGGTACTAAATCCCTCTTTAATACTCTGTTCAGTTCCGTACTTATCAGCTCTATTAAAATTTTCAATGTGCATTCTAGTTGCATCAGCTCTGTTAGCACAATTAAGTCAGTTCGGAGCAAGTTACTCCTTTAGAAACCAGCTCGTAGCTTTAGTCTAGGAACTGTAGCTCTTTTCCCTAGTTTTCCAGCAGTTTTTGCCTTCATTCGAGGATGAATGATCCTAAGGAGGAGATATTGTAACACCTCGAAACTTTCCTAGACCAAACTAAGACTTTGCACGAAAAACCCCAAAGAAACTAGAGAAGTTGCCTCAGAACGACCAAGATAACGAGTCATGGTCAGCTCCAACGACTCATTGTGTCAATCATGGCCAACCCTGTTTGGTCCTTCGGGAATCAATGGGACATAGAACGACCCCTTGTGAGGAACAACGAGTCATCCTGTCACTCGTTGGTCCCCAGCTTAGAAGACCCTCTTCTAGGACCCCACAACTCAACCAATGAGTCGTGGTGTGATACAACGACTCGTGGTGTGAGTCATTGGTAGAGAGTCCTAGAAACTTCCTTCAGTGACAACGAGTGGTAGCGAATACCCATTGTATCGCACAATGAGTCATTGTGACCACCTGTTGTGCCAAGATCAGTGGTTTTAATAGCCTTTCCAGTGGAGGTAACGACTCTTTTCCCTAGTTTTCCTGCAGTTTAGCCTTCATTCGAGGAAAAATGCTCCAAAGGGGGAGATATTGTAATACCCCAAAACTTTCTTAGGACAAACTCAGACCTTGAAAGAAAAATCCAAAAGAAACCATAAGATATGCCTCAGAACGACGGAGACAACGAGTTGTGGTCAGCTCCAATGACTCATTGTGTCAGTCGTGGTCAGCCCTGTTTGGTTCTTAAGGAACCAACAGGACATGGAATGACCCGTTGTGAGGAACAATGAGTCATCCTGTCACTTGTTGGTCCCTAGCTCCGAAGACCTTCTTTCAGGACCCCACGACTCAACCAACGAGTTGTCGTGTGAAACAATGACTCGTGGTGTGAGTCGTTGGTTGAGAGTCCCAAAAACGTCCTTCAGTGATAACAAGTTGTAGCAACGACCCATTATATCACACAATGAGTTGTTGTGACCACCCATTGTACCAAGTTCAGTGGTTTTAATAACCTTTCTAGTGGAGGTAACAACTTGGCACAACGACCCGTTGGGTCTACCAATGAGTTGTTGTGTTGCCCGTTGTTAGGCCTCCTAGAATTTTCATCCAATAACCACGGGAGGAACCATCGACCTGTTGGTTCATCCAATGAGTCGTGGTCCCTCTCGTTGCCAGTTCCAGTGAGACAGATCCCATGCCTCAGGACACATGATTGATCCCAACCAACAACTCGTTGAGTGACCCGTTGGTCCCCTGTCGATTGTTTTTTCAAGTTTTCCCCAAGGATATTTTTGTAATTTCCCACCTTTTTAATCCCTAAACTACATCATTTTGGGTTATTTTAAGGGAATTTGGAGTGGTAATTAATGATTACTTCACCCTTCTCATCCCTTCAGGAAATTATTTCATAAAACTTCTCTGAAAAACACTCAGTGCAAGATTTAGCGCAGTCAGCTTCTTCTCAAATTCTCAAGGGATTATCTCTAGAAATTCTTCACCAGGTATGTTAGAAATCAATAAGGTAATTGTTCTTCCTTTGTGTTCCCAAAACCCTTCCTTTATTCTTCTATCAGTTCTAGTCTGAGTTTTCGAATGAGGAATGAATTTTCAGCAAGCTTTTGAATATAATGTGTGGAATATTATTCATGCTAGTTGTAGTTATAATTCCACTATGTTGTGACTATATGGATGCTTGTCCCTACAAGATGAACTCTAGCCCTAGCTTTTGAATGCAGAAAAAACTAGTGTCTTACATAATCGATTAATTATCCCAATTGCTTGATTCTATCAGTGTTGGGGATTTCCATATTGTTAGTATATGTTGAAATCTCAGTCTGATGCATGTTAGTTCAATATCAATTAGATTATTAGCATACTCAGTATTATTTAGGAATGTCAACTGATCAGTTTGACAATAGTCTTTTCTTGAGGTGTAAGTGGTGCCTCCCAGTTATCAGTTATTAGACTCAGATATCATATCCCAAATTTTAGTGGTTCTTTTGAGGGTTATGATACTTCAAGATAAGCATCTCTGACCAGTCTTAGGACCCCCAGCAGAAACTTTAGTTTTTTATATAGACGGTTACGAAGCTTCCAGATAAGCAGCTCTTGTCAATCTTAGAACACCAGTTACAGAATCCGGTCCGATAAGACTCTTAGGGTACTTCCACATAGGTATTCCTGACTTAGTCTTGGACCCCAGTTTTGAGCTATCATCTTAGTAGTTAGTCTAGGACTATCTAATGGGAGTAGGACTTAACACCGAGCGAACCAGGTTCCAGTGTACCTAGGTTTCCATAACTACATTGCCACCGTAGGTTATTTTATTGTCCTTATGGACCTAGACTTATGGTCACCTAGTTCATGCCTTTATACCCTGGCAAGGTATATTGGGTCCTTCCGATGGGGTTTATACATCGGACTCCACGACAAGCTCACATGGTTATATGTCGGTTATAGACTCTCCCACTAGTCAATACAATTCAGTTTAGCTTAGCTCATAGTAGTTTCAGTTTACTCGATTCAGTACAGTTAGTTCGGATCAGTATCTCAGACTCACGGCATGTCTATGACCGTCAGATAGGGTCATTTTAACAATTTCAATTATCTTTCAGTTTATTCAGTTTTAGTATTTCAGTTTGTCATTGCATGTCATTACAGTTAAGTCATTTATTCTTTATGTTCTATTTTCTCCCACTTACTTAGTACATTCAAAGTACTGACGCATACCTTCCATGTTGTATCGTATCATGAAAGAGATGCAGGTTCTCAGCCTCAGCACCGCTAGTAGTTCTTCTTCAAATATCACCTGCACCAGTGGTGAGTCCTCATCTTTCGAGGATGATTTTTATATTCTTTAGTTATTTTCATTCAGTTAGACTTTCAAATTAGCTAGGGGCTTGTCCCAGTAACTGATCAACTATAGTTGGCTTTCAGACATAGACTTAGACTTTCAGTTTTGTTTTCAGATGTCTAAACTTTTACTATCCAACTTTCCTTAAATGGTTTTATTACTTAAGACTCCTCTATGATTTACTTAGATTACCAGTGTTACGATAGACGATGGGTTGTCTTGGGGTTACTTTTAACTCCAAGTACCGTATCTCGTCTAGCGTATAGACTCAGGTCGTGACATCAGAGACAAACCACGACTAGATTGTACGACTTGTGGGATCATGTTATGAGTCATACCAGATGCCAACACTTAGCAATTGCTGCATAAGCCAAGGAACATACGAGACAAGGCACGACCCATACAATCCTGTTATGGCTTGTATGATGAGTTGTAAGATGTGTCGGTACCAGATTTTGTTATTTTCCTGTCAACTTAGAAAAAGGATTTTATTATCTGTATAAATACTCCCTTTAGTTTAGAATAGGTAAGAGATGGTGAGAATTAGTTAGAGTTGATTGTTATCAAGTTTGTAATTAGTTTTTGAAAACATTGGAGAGCAATTCTTGAGAATAATAACTTGGATTTCTTAATTGTTCTTGAATTTGTTCATAATGTTTTCTTGCAATATTCAAAGCAGGTTTTCTTTAAATCATAATTGTAAATATTTAATTATATGTTTGTCTATTAATACCAGTTATAAGTCTACAATCATTCGAGACTAAAACTTCCACAACTAGCATTGTGGAAATGATGGTGGATTAACGAACTAGGGTTATACAAAGTGATTCGAAACCATTGTTAAATGTTTGTATTGTATTCTCTTCATCTTTAATGTTTCTTAATGGAGCGCAACGTTAAGACTTGTCTGAATTCTTTACTTGCTTGAATATAGAGAAGTAGAGCTTAGAAAAAAAGAATTACAACAAAGCCTTGATTTTTATGATCATTGTATAACTTGAGCTATGGTCGCAAGATAGTTAACTTGGAACAAATTGGTATTGGTTAACTTGAAATAGCTCATGAGGTCTAACCCAGTGATGGAGTATAGTCATTTAATAGGGATGAACTAGTCGCTTGGATGAACCCTAGTTATAAGTTCGACAAGAAAGCATTGAGATTGATCATGAGTGTAAACCCGAAATAGTTATGAACCCATGGGGAATACTTACCTGAGTTAATTTCAAATCTTTGTAAAGAATAATTGATTTTAACTCTTATTTTACTACTATTTTTTTTATAATCCCCCAAATTTGGGATACTATGCCAGCTAGAGTGCATCGGTTTATCATGGGGCTGCTCCCAGAGTACGTGGAAACTTGTGTTAGGGTTACTCTGCAGGAGGACATGGATATCTCCCATATTCAGGCTTTCACTCAGAATATTGAGGGGATCAGGCAGCGACAATGGGAGGTAGAAAGAGAAAGTCAAGAGCAACGCCATAGGGCCAGACCCAATGACATACAGGAAGAGTTTCAGGGCAGACCTAGGACATGAATATGAGGTAGGCCATCCAGGCCCCCACCTCCACAGTAGCAGTAGGGTGGTAGATAAGACCTCCAAGGGCAGTAAGGACCCGGTGAGATCTCACGGGCATTGGGTTCACAACAGCAGAGGGGGTCAGATCAGAGCAGGCCTACTATGACACGTTGTGCCATTTGCAGTCGACGTCATCTTGGGACATATATGTATGGTTCTACTATTTGTTACACCTGTGGACAAGAAGGTCACATGATGAGGGATTGTCTAGCTAGAGGTCAGAGTGATCGGGACCGACAGGACAGATCTTCAGCAGGGTCACATGCCCCAGCACCTTCAGCAGGGTATAGGCCCTTAGTTTTAGTCGGCAGGTCAGAGGCACTAGTTCAGGCAGTAGCCCAAATCGCACTTATGCTTTACCAAGGCGACAGGAGTCAGATTCATCGCCGGATGTTTTGACAGGTATGCTGGACATTTACTCTCACCCAGTTTATGTTTTGATACACCCAGGTTCCACCTTGTCCTATGTTACCCCATTAGTGGCCTAGAAGTTTGTTATAATGCTAGAATTGCTTCAGCAACCATTTTTAGTGTCTATGCCCATCGGTGATTCTATTATAGCTAAAAGGATCTATCGAGGTTGCACAGTAGAAGTTATTGGTCGCCAGACTTTAGCAGATTTAGCGGAGATAGAAAGGATCTACTATGATGCAATTATGGGTATGGACTGGCTAGCGTTGTGGTATGCCAACGTAGAGTGCTGGACCAAGAGAGTCCGATTTTACTTCCCAAGGGAGGTAGTGTAAGAGTGGAAGGGCAGTGCAGCTATGCCAAAAGGTAGGTTCATATCCTATCTTCAAGCGAGAAAATTAATAGAAAAGGGTTGTATATATCATATTGTCAAGGTTTAGGATATCCAAGCAGAATCCCTGACTCTTCAGTCCATTCCACTAGTCAATGAATTTCAAGACGTGTTTCCAGATGAACTTCCTAATATTCCCCCAGAATAGGAAATTGATTTCTCTATCAACTTATTACCAGGTACTTAGCCTATATCCATCCCTCCATCCTGAATGGGTCTAGCTGAATTGAGAGAACTGAAGGAACAGTTGAAATATCTATTAGATAAGGGCTTCATCAGGCCAAGTACATCACCGTGGGGTATTCCAGTTTTGTTTGTGAGGAAGAAACATGGCTCCCTCCGCAAGTGCATAGACTACCGGCAGTTGAACAAGGTTACTATAAAGAATATATACCCTCTTCTTAGGATAGATGACTTTTTTGATCAGTTATAAGGGGAAAAATATATGTCCAAGATTGACTTAAGGTCAGGGTATCACCAGGTACGAGTTCGGGAGAAAGATATCCCGAAGACAGCTTTCAGGACCAGGTATGGTCATTTTGAATTCCTAGTCATGTCCTTCGGGTTGAAAAATGCCCCAGCGGTGTTCATAGATCTAATGAACAACATCTTTAGGCCATATTTAGATCTGTTTGTAATAGTATTTATCGATGACATCCTGGTGTACTCCCGTTCAGAAGCAGAACACAAAAATAATTTGTGAACGGTGCTTCAGACTCTTAGAGATCGTCAGTTATATGCAAAATTTTCTAAGTGTGAGTTTTTGTTGAATTATGTGCCCTTCTTGGGACATATTGTATCCGAGGCCGATATTCAAGTTGATTCGCAAAAAACTTAAGCGGTAAAGACATGGCCTAGAACTACAACTCCAACGAAAGTTCACAGTTTCCTAGGATTAGCCAGGTATTACCGGAGGTTTATGGAATGATTTTCAACTCTATCAGCACCCTTGACTAAATTGACTCAGAAAGCAGCCAAATTTTAGTGGACGGAGGCCTGCGAGCGGAGCTTCTAGGAGCTGAAGAACAGATTAACGTCGACACCGGTGTTAGCTTTGCCAAAAGGTTCAGAGGGTTATATTGTATATTGTGACACTTTAGGACTTGGGTTAGGATGTTTTCTGATGCATCATGGTAAGGTATTGCTTCTGCTTCGAGGCAGATTAGGAAGCATGAACAGAAATATCCCACTCACGACCTAGAGTTAGCTACAGTAATTCACGCCTTGAAAATTTGAAGCATTAACTGTATGTGGTGCACATGGACATTTTTACTAATCATAAGAGCCTATGGTACATCTTCACGTAGAAGGAATTAAATTTGTAGCAGCGTCATTGGTTATAACAGCTGAAAGACTATGACGTAAATATTTTGTATCACCCAAGGAAAGCCAATATTGTAGCAGATGCACTTAGCCGCAGATCTATGGGAAGCTTGGCACATCTGAGACCAGAACAATGAGAAATGGATCGAGAATTACACCGGTTATCCAGCTTAGCCGTCCGGATTGTGAACTCAGAGGCTAATTGGGCTATGATTCAGAATACCGTAGTATCATCCCTGGTTGTGGAGGTGAAAGAGCAGCAGTATGAAGATCCTTACCTGTTACAACTAAGAGATAAGGTTCAACAAGGCTAGTTAGCGGCATTCGAATTGAAAGAAGATGGGGTCTCGAGATTTAGGGGTCACCTCTGCATTCCAGATGTGGTAGGACTTTGCCAGCAGATCATGGCACAGGTACATTATTCCCATTATTCTCTTCACCCAAGTTCGACAGAGATGTATCATGATGTAAAAGAAATGTACTGGTGGCCGGGAATGAAAAAGGGTGTAGCAGAATTTGTAGCACAATGTCCTAACTATCAGCAGGTAAAGGCCGAACATCAGAAAGCCAGCGGATTAACTTAGGATATATCTATGCCTATGTTGAAATGGGAAGCAATCAACATGGACTTTGTAACAGGATTACCCTGTACTAGGCGCAAATTTGATTTTATTTAGGTCATTGTTCACAGATAACGAAGTCAGCTCATTTCTTACCAGTCAGGACTACCTTCTCCACCGAAGATTGTGTTGAGTTGTATATTAAAGACATTTGAGGATGAAATTCAAGGAATAATGTTTCTAAGGGGGGAGGATGTTACACCCCATAAATGGTAACGATTAGTAAGCGTACGCGTGGATTTGTGATGAGTAAAGAGAGCTTGACGCGTTGGGGAAAAGCCTCGGAAGTAGGGTCAGGCAAGGCTAGGCCGCTAAGGGCCAGAGCAGCGCGCTAGCTGGCAGGGCACTGGCCAGCGCGGCGCGCCAGGCCCACTGGCGCATGGAGGGGTGCGATGCGGGACAACCTTGGCACTTTGGATGGTGTAGGGTGCCCCCTACCACCACCCTATATATATATATACACACACCATCCTAGTTCAATTCTAAGTCATTTCAAAAGAGTCCCTTGGCCAAAAGCAAGTGAGAACGCAATGTTCAATATATTGTCTCTTGATTACATTACCAAACGCTGTCAAATCTCAAATTAACTTCAGGTAAAGAGTTTTAGGCCTATAGGAAGCATTACTATGGAGCTATATCTCAAAAATTCGCTCAGCAAATCGGGACTCCGCTGAGTAAAAGTTGTCAGAATTGCTCCTAATTGATTCCTACTCGGTCACAGGCATTAGATAAGCATTTCTCCCTTCTGAACTCCCGGAAAATTATAGATTTTTGGCTGAGTTATTCGAAGTTGGATTTTAGTTAATTCTATTATCGCAAGTTATCAATAATTGCTAAGTTTACTATTGAAATTAGTTCTATTCTCTCAATATAAAGGTTATAGTTGGAAGGAACTGAAGTTTACAAGTTAAACCTAGCCAGTTAAATCAGAAATCAACATTCGAGGTGTATTATGGCAAATCCATTTGGCAAGTTGTTCCTGTCATGTCGTAATATGACCTAGACTCTCGTAAGAATGCCAGAAGCATAATTATTATTGTTAGCTACTTTTATTAGTCTGAGATTACTGTTTTCTATTAAGATTGAGATTGACCATGCCCTATATATATTTTTGTGACCAATCCCAAGGTTACTAGTTGTGTCGACGCCTACGAGGGTATATGACGTAGCTCCAAGGAGCAATATTCCATCCCAAGGGATGATGCAGATGCCCAACGGTAATATTTTAGTCCATTCCATGGCTGGACTATTATCTTTATGTCGTATCAACATCACTGACCCTCATTGAGACTGGTGCCTAGGGTGCAGTTATCAAGAGTCCATCGGACTCAAACACAGCTACAGATGAGGAGCAGAGCGGGCTCAACTACAGACCCAGGGGACCGGTAGGTTGGCTATACTTACCTATTGACTCATTTTGATCTTGTTAGGAGTATATAGATTAGAGTGTGCTTGCCAGGGCTTATGGGGACCCCGAGTGGGTTATTATGTGCTGGTTGTACTGTCCAGGCTTTTAGGGACTAGGTAAGGTTCTTTTTTGCACTATTTATTGTTATTTGTACAACAGGTTATAAGGTTATATCAGGTTAACTCTTTATCCCTCCTATTGAACTGATTTAGTTTCATTATCAATATTATTCAGTCATTTTGATTTACTGCCTTACATATTCGGTATATATTGTACTGACACGCATCTTTGGGGCACTGCATTACTTGCCTGCAGATACGGATAGACGCAGTTCTGGACCTCCCTAGTCATCAGTCGAGTCAGCAGTCTGATCAGCTCCTTTTTCCTCGGAGTTGTTAGTTAGGAGGTTAGTTCTTTTATTGTGCAGTTTATGGGTAGGTCTCGCCCCTGTCCCCATCATTATTTCACTCTTCAAAGCTTGCAGGCTACAGATTTCCAGTATTAGTTTTATTGTTGGTCGTGTGGGGCCTATGTATGTTTTCCTTTGCGTGATGGCCGTTTAGGGGCTAGTATCGCTATTAGTTAGCAGCCTTGTCGGCTATAGTATAGTTTTGATTGCTTGTTTCAATTATGAGATAACTAGATAGCATGGTAATCTTGTCGGCCCGCATAGGATCCCTTGGTACTGCTTGTTGTTGGTTAGCTAATTTTCTTTTACAGGTAGCTATGCGGCCTTATTGGCCGGAGGCTGTATTTACAGTCGAGATATAGCTCATCGTTTTCTTGAATTGAAGAGCAGGCATGCACCAGAGGTGCATAAGTCCAGTCAGGTGAGTTTAGATCCCAGTATGGCACCAGGTGCCAGTCATGCCTTCCAAGGTAGGGCGTGACAGAAGTATAAAGCGGTCGCTGTAAAATACAAAAGCCAACTAGGTTGGGGTCGATTCCCATTGAAAATATAGTGAAAAATGATCTAATGGCGAGTATTCAATTGGTAGTCGATATTTCAGGAGAGGGTTTTGTAACATAAAAAGCAACAGAATTCAAGAAGTTCAATAATAGTAATATATGTTTGAGAACCTTCTGATTATGTTAAAATAAATGAGAATGACCTAGAATTGTGTTCCCCATGATTTCATAACTTAACAAGTTTATTTTATTTAAAGATCCCTTGCGATTTTATTCATGCAACTGACAATTAAGATTCATCTAACATATTTGGGCCCACCTAAATGAATAACACTCTAAATTCTTTCGGCCTTTAAGTGTTTACGTGTGAAACCTCGTCATTTGTTTTGGATTGACTTTTCTCTTAAGAGCTTATGTAATTAGAAACCTCAAAGCTCCATTGTTAATCACTTTTCCTAATCTATAAATCTTTTGTCAAGAAAGTTACGTTTTATTGGAAAGTTCTTATGTTTGCAACTGTTAAAAGCAATCAAAGCAAAAATATTAATAATACATGCACAATCACTATTTTTCGTTTACCCACGTTCATTATTCCATCATTCTTTCCACAATCCTTGCTATGTAAATTAGCTACTCATGCTTTTGTTAACAATATCAATCTTTGTATAAGAGTTCATAATAATCAACTTACTAAAGAATTGTCCAACTAAATCTGATAAAAGAAAAGAAGAAGAAGAAGAACCATGTATATGTTTGTTTCTCCTCTGCTAGCATCTAAAAATATTCGACAACTCAATGAATCCTAATACAGGAGTCTTTAACTGGTATTTATAGTAGTGGATTTACTCCTGTTCTTTTCTACATTGACTGGAATTTGACTTATGTCTTGGCCGGACACGGCAGCTCCATGTCGCAAACTTCATCGAGAGGTTGTTACTCCGCGACACGAAATCCATAGCATAGATACAGTTCCACAATGTGAAGCTCCATATGCAGGAGTGCCATTTTTCAATTCTCTAAAGTTTAGTTATGTGTACGACACAAAGATAAAAGCACAAACTTGGCTCCGCAATGCGAAGCTTCTTCTTAGCTAGAATTACTTCATTTTTGAGTCGAAGATGTTCTCATTTTGCTTCTTTCGCCATTTTAAGTTAAATCTCCACACATTTTAGACCACAATCATCTAATCATGTATATTAGCTTATTATCAATATATCACATAAAATAATAGCAATACACATAATCTTGATATCAAAACATAGTTAAACATGGGAAAAATATGATAATTCAATACTCCCAGGATCAGGAAGGATGCCCAAACTCTTGAAAGTATATAATAGGATATTGCATGATAATTAGATCATCACTTGTCTCATGGAAGTGCAAGAAACAACCAAGAATTTCAAAATCATCAACGGAGGTTGAATACAGATCAATATCAGCTGCTTACTTCAAAAATGTATGGATACGTCGATTGCTGGCAGAACTTCATATCTTTGTCAATGGTGCCTCGGCGTACATGTTGATAATATCAATGCAATACAAATAGCAACAAATCAAGTCCACATGAAACACAAAACACATCAAAGTGGACTGTCATTATATTCGTAAACTATTGTTCATCAAGTCATCAATCTTCGACATATCTTGTCTCATGATTAATTAGCTGACCTATTTACAAAAGCAATGAATAAGGAGTTGACACCAGTTCCTATTATTCAATTTAATTCTTTTTGATAAGTAGAATCAACTTGAGGGGGGATATATTGGTCATATCGAATTTGATATTGTTGTATCATTTCAAATATCAGTCAGAATATTCTCCTCTAACAATGTAGAATCAAACCCCCTGATATTGTCCAAGATATAGCACTAAAGTCATGCTTTTAATTATAGTTCTTTGTATATAAATATTTTTCAGTTTGTTAACTATAAATCAACAATATAGAATACTTTTTCATCTCTTTTGATTCTTGATTTATCAATAGTTATCAATATGAAGTAATCTTATTTTTAAAATTTTCAATAACAAATGTATTGTTAGAGGTATTATCAAAAGACATATTGTATCAATAGCTAGTAAAATCATATGATTTTTCAATTTTTACAATAGAATCATAAACAAATGCAGTAGTATCATACAATCATCGTCATACTTAAAGGCTAAAATATGTGTTTGCATGTTAATGTTATCGCTTGTCCAATGACAAGTAAACTTTAAATAATTGTTTCAATTAACTACACAACCGATATTCAAAGTAAGAGAAACCCTACAAGAAATATATGTCAATTATCAGTGTCGATAATATTTAAATTGTTCATGATATCTAAAAGTATCAGATCTTCATGTAGTTCTAGGAACACTTCTAAACTTAAAATTATGATTTTTTGTATATAAGTAATAAAAGAACTTGAAGAAGCAAAGGTGAAGACAAACCACTCTAACCTATCAGTTTCATTAATTCTTCATGGTCCTTCATTTCGTCATGTAATCCTCTCTTTTTTTATGGTCTTGGTATTAAATCTTTGTTGGATGACAATAAAATCCTAACTTTCTTCTACATAACCTCTCTAATGTAGGTAGTTTATTATTCAATGTCTACTTAATTGACTCGTTCCTTCTTTATTACCCTTGATATTTTGTTTATATGTATGTTTGCAAAATTTGCATTCAACCATATCTTTATTTTCTACTGGATCAAAATAATCTAACACTAAGGTTATTAATTTTTGAGTTTTAGAAATACGACGATGCTGAGTTTGAGACTGAGCGTTAGACTGAATCTGATAAAAATGGGACTACGTGGTGTATTAGCTTCTGCAGCTACATCAGGTATGTCCTCATTTTCTATACCGTTATTTTATTATTATTCTAAATAATTCATATCATGTACATCAATACTTATNACTTGGCACACCTCTTAACGAATAATAAATAGATGATAGTAAATTTAACGACTATAGTTAATAGTAAGAGTAAATTAGAAATTAAGTGGTAAATTATTTCTTAATTTTCTATCTTGGACAAGTAAAAAGTAACATATATTTTTAGTATAATGGACAAGTAAAAGTAGACATAAGGAGTAAACTTTTACTAGATGAGCAAACTTATAGTTCATAAATAAGGTATTTGAATATCCTAAGGTACCGCATTAATAAATCACATATATTCGTGCTTTTTTCTTTTTTAGATGAGCGCCTTATCACTTTATTTGATCGGCATCATTATTTTTCACATAAATGAGAATTTATGATTTTTGCGATTCTCGGTGTATGTTAGCCCACAGATTTCTCAAGATTTGATTGACCGTCTCCATTAGGCCTCAAATTTTGGCTATGCACAGCCTATGAACCTTGATGACCAGTGGTCTATCATTTCATTTGATCGGCATCACTATTTTTCGCAAAAATGAGAATTTACGAATTTCGCGATTTTCGGTGTATGTTAGCCCACAGATTTATCGAGATTTGATTTACCTTCTGCTATTTGGCCCCAAATTTTGGCCGTGTGTAGCCTACAAGGCCTGTTGACGAGCACCCTATCACTTTATTTGATCGGCATAATCATTTTTCGCATAAATGAGAATTTACGGTGTGTTTTAGCCCTTTAATCACAAAATAAGAACTGCTGAGATGCAAGTCTTTTGATGAGATCTTACATAATATTGTTAAAACTGTAATATAATCGCCGGAAAAAGAGTTCATTGGTGACACATTATTTTAATGATCATAACTTTGGGCTGGATTATCCGTTTTACCCAAAAATTTTTTCATTCTGTGTATTTTTTCGAGATCTATATGGAAAAACCGCCGCAAGGAGGTTTGGCGGAGCCTATTTTCTCAAAATATGCCTCTATGGCAGTCAATCAACATTTTTCCCAATTTAGTTAACAGTTTTAATTTAAAAACTGAACCTAACGACCCACGACAACCGACACCACCATGGCAAGCGACCATGGTAGGCCAGCACTACCACCACCAATCTCTAGCATTGTCTTTATATCATAAGGATAAACATAGGTGTTTCCTTTTAAATTTTTGCTCGCAGGGCATTGATCGAGGGGCGTTGGGTCTCGACATAGGTCAGTATGTGTTATCCGATGTCGGCCGGTCTGCCGACACTGGCATAGTGCGCCCATGTTGCTAACTTTCAAAATTTTCGGTGTGTGTTAGCCCACGGATTTCTCGAGATTTGATCGGTCGTCTCCGTTCGGCCCCAAATTTTGCTGTGCATAGCCTACAAACCCTGGTGACGAGCGCCCTATCACTCTATTTGATCGGCATAACCATTTTTCGAATAAATGAGAATTTATAATTTTCGCGATTTTCGGTGAATGTTAGCCCACGAATTTGTAGAGATTTGATTGACAGTCTCTGTTAGGCCCCAAATTTTGGTCGTGCACAACCTATAAGGCCTGGTGACGAGCGCCCTACCAATTCATTTGATCGGCATCATCATTTTCGCATAAATGAGAATATATAATTTTTGTGATTTACGGTGTGTGTTAGCCCACGAATTTCTCGAAATTTGAGTGACCGTCTCCTTTTGGCCTAAAATTTTAGCTGCGCACAGCCCACAAGGCCTGGTGATGACCTCCCTATCACTTTATTTGATCGACATCATCATTTTTCGCATAAATGAGAATTTATGATTTTTGCGATTTTCGGTGTATGTTAGCCCACGAATTTCTCGAGATTTGATTGACCGTTTTCATTAGGCCCCAAATTTTGGCTGTGCGTAGCCTACAAAGCCTGGTGACGAGCGCCCTATCATTTCATTTGATCAGCATCACTATTTTTCGCATAAATGAGAATTTATGATTTTTGCGATTTTCGGTGTATGTTAGCCCACGGATTTCTCGAGATTTGATTGACCGTCTCCGTTTGGTCCCAGATTTTGGCTGTGCGCAGCCTACAAACCTTGATGACGAGCGCCCTATCATTTCATTTGATCGACATCACTATTTTTTGCATAAATGAGAATTTACGATTTTTGCGATTTTCGGTGTATGTTAGCCCATGGATTTCTCGAGATTTGATTGACCGTCTCCGTTTGGCCCCAAATTTTGGCTGTGCGTAGCCTGCAAGACCTGGTGATGAGCTCCCTATCACTTTATTTGATCGACATCATCATTTTTCGCGTATATGAGAATTTATGATTTTCTCGATTTTCGGTGTATGTTAGCCCACGAATTTCTCGAGATTTGATTGACCGTCTCCATTAGGCCCCAAATTTTGGCTTTTGACAGCCTACAAACCTTGATGACGAGCGCCCTATCATGTCATTTGATCGTCATCACTATTTTTCGCATAAATGAGAATTTATGAATTTTGCGATTTTCGATGTATGTTAGCCCACGGATTTATCGAGATTTGATTGACCTTCTCCGTTTGGCTCCATATTTTAGACTTGTGCAGTCTACAAGGCCTGGTGACGAGCGCCCTATCACTTTATTTGATCGTGATAACCAATTTTTCGCATAAATGAGAATTTACGATTTTCGCGATTTTCAGTGTATGTTAGCCCACGAATTTCTCGAGATTTGATTGGCATCACTATTTTTCGCAAAAATGAGAATTTACGAATTTCGCGATCTTCGGTGTATGTTAGCTCACGGATTTCTCGAGATTTGATTGGCTTTCTCCGTTTGGCCCAAAATTTTGGCCGTGCGCAGCCGAAAAGGCCTGGTGACGAGCTCCCTATCACTTTATTTGATCGGCATAACCATTTTTTGCATAAATGAGAATTTACGATTTTCGCAATTTTCGGTGTGTGTTAGCCCTTTAATCAAAAAATTAAAACTGCCGAGATGCAAGTCTTTTGATGAGATCTTACATAATATTTTTTAAACTGTAATATAATCGCCGGAAAAAGAGTTCATTAGTGGCACATTATTTTAATGATCATAACCTTGAGTTGGATTATCCATTTTACCCGATTTTTTTTATTTTGTGTATTTTTTCGATATCTATATGGACAAACTGCTGCAAGGCGGTTTGGCAGAGCCAATTTTCTCAAAATATGCCTCTATCGCAGTCAGTTAACATTTTCCCCAATTTGGTTAACAATTTTAATTTAAAAACTGATTCTAACGACCCACCACAAACGACATGACCATGGCAAGCGACCATGGTAGGCAACCACTACCACCATCAATCTATAACATTGTCTTTATAGCATAAGGATAAGCATAGGTGTTTCCTTTTAAATTTTCGCTCGCTGGGCATTTATCGAGGGGAGTTGGATCTCGGCATAGGTCAACATGTGTCATCCGATGTCGGCCGGTCTGCCGACACTGGCATAGTGTGCCCATGTTGCTAACTTTCAAACTTTTCTGTGTGTGTTAGCCTACAGATATCTCAATATTTGATCGGTATACTCCGTTCGTCCCCAAATTTTGGTCGTGCACAACCTACAAACTTGGTGACGAGCGCCTTATCACTTTATTTGATCGGCATAACCATTTTTCGAATAAATGAGAATTTACGATTTTCGCAATTTTCTGTGTATGTTAGCCACGGATTTCTAGAGATTTGATTGACAGTCTCCGTTAGGCCCCAAATATTGGTTGTGCACAGCCTACAAAGCCTGATAACGAGCGCCCTACGACTTCATTTGATCGGCATTATCATTTTTTGCATAAATGATAATTTATGATTTTCAGAATTTTCGGTGTGTGTTAGCGCACAGATTTCTCAAGATTTGAGTGACCGTCTCCGTTTGACCCAAAATTTTAGCTGCGCGCAGCCCACAAGTCCTAGTGATGAGCGCCCAATCACTTTATTTGGTCGACATCATCATTTTTCGTATAAATGAGAATTTATGATTTTCACGATTTTCGGTGTATGTTAGCCACGGATTTCTCGAGATTTGATTGACCGTCTTCATTAGGCCCCAAATTTTGGCTGTGCGCAGCCTAAGAACCTTGATGACGAGCGCCCTATCATTTCATTTGATCGGCATCATCATTTTTTGCATAAATGAGAATTTATAATTTTTGTGATTTTCGGTATGTGTTAGCCCACGGATTTCTCGAGATTTGAGTGACCGTCTCTGTATGGCCTGAAATTTTAGCTGCGCGCAGCCTACAAAGCTTGGTGATGAGCTCCCTATCACTTTATTTGATCGGCATCATCATTTTTCGCATAAATGAGAATTTATGATTTTCGCGATTTTCGGTGTATGTTAACCTACGGATTTCTTATGATTTGATTGACCGTCTCAATTAGGCCCTAAATTTTGGCTGTGCGCAGCCTACGAACCTTGATGAAAAATGCCCTATCATTTCATTTGATCGGCATCACTATTTTTCGCATAAATGAGAATTACGATTTTTGCGATTTTCAGTGTTGTTAGCCCACAGATTTCTCGAGATTTGATTGACAGTCTCCGTCAGGCCCCAAATTTTGGCGGTACGTAGCCTAAAAACCCTGGTGACGAGCTCCCTATCACTTTATTTGATCGTCATAACCATTTTTCGAATAAATGAGAATTTACGATATTTGCGATTTTTGATGTATGTTAGCCCAAAGATTTCTCGAGATTTGATCGGTTCTCCGTTCGGCCCCATATTTTGGCCGTGTGTAGCCTACAAACACTGATGACGAGCGCCCTATCACTTTATTTGATCGGCATAACTATTTTTTGAATAAATGAGAATTTATAATTTTCGCAATTTTCGGTGTATGTTAGCCCACAGATTTCTCGAGATTTGATTAACCTTCTCCGTTTGGCCCGAAATTTCTGCCGTGTGAAGCCTACAAGGCCTGGTGACGAACGCCCTATCACTTTATTTGACCGGCATAACCATTTTCTGCATAAATGAGAATTTATGATTTTTTCGATTTTCGGTGTATGTTAGCCCATGAATTTCTCGAGATTTGATCGGCTGTCTCTGTTCGGCCCCAAATTTTTAGTTCTATGCAGCCTTCAAACCTTGATGACGAGCGCCCTATCATTTCATTTGATCGGCATCATCATTTTTCGCTTAAATGAGAATTTATAATTTTTGCTATTTTCTGTGTGTGTTAGCCCACGGATTTCTCGAGATTTGAGTGATCGTCTCCGTTTGGCCCGAAATTTTAGATACGCGCTGCCTACGAGGCCTGGTGATGAGCGCCCTCGGCATCAATATTTTTCGCATATATGAGAATTTATGATTTTCGTGTATGTTAGCCCACGAATTTCTCGAGATTTGATCGGTCGTCTCTGTTTGGCCCCAAATTTTGGCTGTGTGCAGCCTACGAACCTTGATGACGAGCGCCCTATCATTTCATTTGATCGGCATCACTATTTTTCGCAAAAATGAGAATTTACGAATTTCGCGATTTTCGGTGTATGTTAGCTCACGGATTTCTCGAGATTTGATTGACTTTCTCCGTTTGGCCCCAAATTTTGGCCGTGCGTAGCCTACAAGGCTTGGTGACGAGCGCCCTATCACTTTATTTGATCGGCATAACCATTTTTCGCATAAATGAGAATTTATGATTTTCGCAATTTTCGGTGTGTGTTAGCCCACGAATTTCTCGAGATTTTATCGTCTGTCTCTGTTCGGCCCCAAATTTTGGCTGTGTGTAGCCTACAAACCTTGATGATGAGTGCCCTGTCATTTCATTTGATCGACATCACTATTTTTCACATCAATAATAATTTATGATTTTCGCGATTTTCGGTGTATGTTAGCCCACGGATTTCTCGAGATTTGATTGACCTTCTCCGTTTGGCCCTTAATTTTGGCCGTGCGCGGTGACGAGCGCCCTACCACTTCATTTGATCTAAATCATCATTTTTCACATAAATGAGAATTTATGATTTTCGCAATTTTCGGTGTGTGCTTGCCCACGGATTTCTCGAAATTTGACTGACCGTCTTCGTTTGGCCCCAAATTTTGGCTGTGCGCAGCCTACGAACCTTGATGACGAGCGTCCTATCATTTATTTGATCGGCATCACTATTTTTTTGCATAAATGAGAATTTATGATTTTCGCGATTTTCGGTGCATGTTAGCCCACAGATTTTTCGAGATTTGATTAACAGTATCCTTTTGACCATAAATTTTGGCCATGCGCAGCCTACGAACCTTGATGACGAGTGCCCTATCATTACATTTGATCGGGATAATCATTTTTCGCATAAATGATAATTTACAATTTTTGCGATTTTCCGTGTATGTTATCCCATGAATTTCTCGAGATTTGATTGACAGTCTCCGTTAGGCACCAAATTTTGGCCGTGCGCAGCCTACAAACCCTGGTGATGAGCTCCCTATCACTTTATTTGATCGACATAACTATTTTTTAAATAAATGAGAATTTACGATTTTCGCGATTTTTGGTGAATGTTAACCCACGAATTTCTCGAGATTTGATCGGTTCTCCGTTCGACCCCATATTTTGGCCGTGCGCAGCCTAAAAACCCTTGTGACGAGCGCCCTATCACTTTATTTGATCGGCATAACCATTTTTCGAATAAATGAGAATTTACGATTTTCGCATTTTTAGGTGTATGTTAGCCCACAGATTTCTCGAGATTTGAGTGACCGTCTCCGCTTGACCCGAAATTTTAGCTACGCGCAGCCTACAAGTCCTGGTGATGAACGCCATATCACTTTATTTGATCTGCATCATTTTTCGCATAAATGTGAATTTATGATTTTCACGATTTTCGATGTATGTTTGCCCACGAATTTCTCGAGATTTGATTGACCTTCTCCATTAGGCCCCAAATTTTGGCTGTGCACAGCCTACGAAACTTGATGACGAGCGCCCTATCATTTCATTTGATCGGCATCATTATTTATCACATAAATAAGAATTTATGATTTTCGCGATTTTCGGTGTATGTTACCCCTTTAATCACAAAATAAGAACTGCCGAGATGCAAGTCTTTTGATGATATCTTACATAATGTTTTTAAAACTGTAATATAATCGCAAGAAAGAGTTCATTAGTGGCACATTATTTTAATGATCATAACTTTGGGCTGGATTATCCGTTTTACCCGATTTTTTTTATTTTGTGTATTTTTTCAAGATCTATATGGAAAAACAGCCGCAAGGCGGTTTGGCGGAGCCAATTTTCTCAAAATATGCCTCTATCACAGTCATTCAATATTTTTTCCAATTTATTTAAGAGTTCTAATTTAAAAACTCGTCCTAACGACTCACTACATCCAACACCACCATGACAAGCGACCATGGTAGGCCAGCACTACCACCACCAATCTCTAGCATTGTCTCTATCGCATAAGGATAATCATCGGTGTTTCCTTTTAAATTTTCTCTCGCTGGGCATTGATCAAGGGGCGTTGGGTGTCGGCATAGGTCAGCATGTGTCATCCGATGTCGGCCAGTCTGCCGGAACTGGCATAGTGCGCCCATGTTGCTAACTTTCAAACTTTTCAGTGTGTGATAACCCACAGATTTCTCGAGATTTGATCGGTTGTCTCCGTTCGGCTCCAAATTTTGGCCGTGCGCAGCCTTCAAACCCTAGTGACGAGCTCCCTATCACTTTATTTGATCAGCATAACCATTTTTTGAATAAATTAAAATTTATAATTTTTGCGATTTTCGGTGTATGTTAGCCCACAGATTTCTCGAGATTTGATTGACAGTCTCCGTTTTTCTCGAAATTTTTGCCCTATGCAGCCTACAAACCTTGGTGACAACGCCCTATCACTTTATTTTATTGGCATAACCATTTTTTGAATAAATGTGAATTTACGATTTTCGCGATTTTCGGTGTATGTTAGCCCACGGATTTTCTCGAGATTTGATTGACAGTCTCCGTTAGGCCTCAAATTTTGGCCGTGCGCAGCCTACAAACCCTGGTGACGAGCGCCCTATCATTTCATTTGATCGGTATCACTATTTTTTGCCTAAATGAGAATTTATGATATTCGCGATTTTCAGTGTGTGTTAGCTCATGGATTTCTCGAGATTTGATTGACAGTATCCGTTAGGCAACAAATTTTGGCCGTGCGCAGCCTACAAAGGCTGTAGACGAGCTCCCTATCATTTCATTTGATCAGCATCACTATTTTTCGCTTAAATGAGAATTTACGATATTCGCAATTTTCGGTGTGTGTTAGCCCACAGATTTCTCGAGATTTGATCGGTCATCTCCGTTCGATCTCAAATTTTGGTCGTGCGCAGCCTAAAAACCCTGTTGACGAGTTCTATACCACTTCATTTGATCTACATCATCATTTTTCACATAAATGAGAATTTTTGATTTTCGCGATTTTCGGTGTATGTTAGACCACAGATTTCTCGAGATTTGAGTGACCGTCTCCGTTTGGCCCGAAATTTTAGTTGCGCGCAGCCTACAAGTCCTGGTGATGAGCGCCCTATCACTTTATTTGATCGGCATTACTATTTTTCGCATAAATGAGAATTTATGATTTTTGCGATTTTCGGTGTATGTTAGCCCACAGATTTCTTGAGATTTGATTGACCGTCTCAATTAGGCCCTAAATTTTTGCTGTGCGTAGCCTACGAACCTTGATGATGAGTGCCCTATCATTTCATTTGATCGACATCACTATTTTTCGCATAAGTGAGAATTTACGATTTTTGCAATTTTCGGTGTATTAGCCCACAGATTTCTCGAGATTTGATTGACCGTCTTCGTTTGACCCCAAATTTTTGCTGTGCGCAGCCTACGAACCTTGATGACGAGCTCCCTATCATTATATTTGATCGGCATAACCATTTTTTGCATAAATGAGAATTTATGATATTCGCTATTTTCGGTGTATGGCCCACGAATTTCTCGAGATTTGATTGACAATCTCCGTTAGGCCTCAAATTTTGGCCGTGCGCAACCTACAAACCCTGGTGACGAGCGCCCTATCACTTTATTTGATCGGCATAACCATTTGGAATAAATGAGAATTTATGATTTTCGCGATTTTTGGTGTTTGTTAGTCCACGGATTTCTCGAGATTTGATTGACAGTCTCCATTATGCCCAAATTTTGGCCGCGCGTAGCCTACAAAGCCTGGTGACGAGCGCCATATCATTCTATTTGATCGGCATCACTATTTTTCACATAAATGAGAATTTACGATTTGCGCGATTTTCGGTGTGTGTTAGCCCACAAAATTCTCGAGACTTTTTTGGTCGTCTCCGTTCGGCCACAAATTTTAGCCGTGAGAAGCCTACAAACCCTGGTGACGAGCTCCCTACCACTTCATTTGATCGGCATCATCATTTTTCGAATAAATGAGAATTTATGATTTTCGCGATTTTCGGTGTATGTTAGCCCACAGATTTCTTGTGATTTGATTGTCTGTCTCAATTAGGCCCCAATTTTTTATTGTGCGCAGCCTATGAACCTTGATGACGAACGCCCTATCATTTAATTTGATTGGCATCACTATTTTTCGCATAAATGAGAATTTATGATTTTCGCTATTTTCGGTGTATGTTAGCCCTTTAATCACAAAATAAGAACTGTCGAGATGCAAGTCTTTTGATGAGATCTTAAATAATATCGTTAAAACTGTAATATAATCGAAAGAAAGAGTTCATTAGTTGCACATTATTTTAATTATCATAACTTTGGGCTGGATTACCCGTTTTACTTGATTTTTGTTTTCATTTTGTGTATATTTTCGAGATCTATATGGACAAACCGCCATATGGCGGTTTGACGGAGCCAATTTTCTCAAAATATGCAACTATCACAGTCATTAAATATTTTTTTCAATTTGGTCAACAATTTTAATTTAAAAACTGGTCTTAACGATCCACCACAACCGACACCATCATGGAAAGCGACCATGGTAGGCAAGAACTACCACCACCAATCTATAGCATTGTCTCTATCGCATAAGGATAGTGATAGGTGTTTCCTTTTAAATTTTCGCTCGTTGGGCATTGATCGAGGGGCATTGGGTCTCGGCATAGGTCAACATGTGTCATCCGATGTCGGACGGTCTGCCGGAACTGGCATAGTGCGCCCATGTTGCTAACTTTCAAACTTTTCAGTGTGTGTTAGCCCACAGATTTCTCGAGATTTGATTGGTTGTCTCCGTTCGGCCCCAAATTTTGGTCGTACGCAGACTTCAAACCCTGGTGACGAGCACCCTATCACTTTATTTGATCGGCATAACCATTTTTTAAATAAATTAGAATTTACGATTTTTGGTGTATGTTAGCCCACAGATTTCTCGAGATTTTATTGATAGTCTCCGTTTGGCCCGAAATTTTTACCGTGTGCAGCCTTCAAACCTTGGTGACGAGCGCCCTATCACTTTAGTTGATCGGCATAACCATTTTTTTAATAAATGAGAATTTACAATTTTTGCAATTTTCGGTGTATGTTAGCCCACGGATTTCTCGAGATTTTATTGACAGTCTCCATTAGGCCAAAAATTTTGGCCGTGCGTAGCCTACAAAGCCTGGTGACGAACGCCCTATCATTTCATTTGATCAGCATCACTATTTTTTGCATAAATGAGAATTTACGATATTCGTGATTTTTGGTTTGTGTTAGCCCACGGATTTCTCGAGAATTGATCGATCGTCTCCGTTCGGCCCCAAATTTTGGCCGTCCGGAGCCTACAAACCCTGGTGACGAGCGCCCTACCACTTAATTTGATTGGCATCATCATTTTTTGAATAAATGAGAATTTACGATTTTCGCAATTTTCGTTGTATGTTAGGACACGAATTTCTCGAGATTTGAGTGACCGTCTTCATTTGACCTGAAATTTTAGCTGCGCACATCCTCGAAGGCCTTGTGATGAGCGCCCTATCACTTTATTTGATCGGCATCATCATTTTTCTCATAAATTAGAATTTATGATTTTCGCAATTTTCAGTGTATGTTAACCCACAGATTTCTTGTGATTTGATTGACCGTCTCAATTAGGCCCCAAATTTTTGCTGTGCGCAGCCTGAAAACCCTAGTAACGAGTGCACTATCACTTTATTTGATCGGCATAACCATTTTTTGAGTAAATAAGAATTTATGATTTTCGCGAATTTCGATTTATGTTAGCCCACGGATTTCTCGAGATTTGATTGATAGTCTCCGTTAGGCCTCAAATTTTGGCCGTGCGCAGCCTACAAAGCCTTGTTACGAGTGCCCTATCACTTTATTTGACCGACATCACTATTTTTCGCATAAATGAGAATTTACGATATTCGCCATTTTCGGTATATGTTAACCCACAGATTTCTCGAGATTTGATTGACCGTCTCCGTTTGGCCTCAAATTTTGGTTGTGTGCAACCTACAAACCTTGATGACGAGTTCCCTATTATTATATTTGATTGGCATAACCATTTTTCACATAAATGAGAATTTACGACTTTTGCGATTTTCCGTGTCTTTTAGCCCACGGATTTCTCGAGATTTGATTGACAGTCTCCGTTAGGCCCCAAATTTTGGCCGTATGCAGCCTACAAAGCCTGGTGACGAGCGCCCTATCATTTCATTTGATCGGCATCACTATTTTTTGCATAAATGAGAATTTACTATATTTGCAATTTTCGGTGTATGTTAACCCACATATTTCTTGTGATTTGATTGACTGTCTCAATTAGGCCCCAAATTATTGTTGTGCGCAGCCTACGAACCTTGATGACGAGCGCCCTATCATTTCATTTGATCGGCATCACTATTTTTCACATAAATGAGAATTTATGATTTTCGCTATTTTCGGTGTATGTTAGCCCTTCAATCACAAAATAAGAACTGCCGAGATGCAAGTCTTTTGATGAGATCTTACATAATGTTGTTAGAACTGTAATATAATTGCAAGAAAGAGTTCATTGGTGGCACATTATTTTAATGATCTTAACTTTGGGCTGAATTATCCGTTTTACCTGATTTTTTTTCATTTTGTGTATTTTTTCGAGATCTACATAGAGAAACTGTCGCAAGGCGGTTTGGCAGAGCCAATTTTCTCAAAATATGCCTCGATCACAGTCATTCAATATTTTTTCCAATTTATTTAAGAGTTCTAATGTAAAAACTCGTCCTATCGACTCACCACAACCAACACCACCATGGCAAGCGACAATGGTAGGCCAGCACTACCACCACCAATCTCTAGCATTGTCTCTATCGCATAAGGATAATCTAGGTGTTTTTTTTTAAATTTTCTCTCACTGGGCATTGATCGAGGGGCGTTGGGTATCGGCATAGGTCAGCATGTGTTATTTGACCGTCTCCGTCCGTCCCCAAATTTTGGCTGTGCGCAGCCTACAAGGCCTGGTGACGAGCTCCCCATCGCTTTATTTGAATTGAATCACCATTTTTTGCATAAAAAAGAATTTACGATTTTCACGATTTTCGGTGTATGTTAGCCCACGAATTTATCGAGATTTGATCGGCCGTCTCCGTCCGGCCAAAAATTTTAGCTATGCGCAGCCTATAAGGCCTGGTGACGAGCTCCCCATCGCTTTATTTGATCGGCATAACCATTTTTTGCATATATGAGAATATATGATTTTTTCAATTTTCGATGTATGTTAGCCCACAAATTTCTCGAGATTTGATCGGTCGTCTCCGTTCGGCCTCAAATTTTGGCTGTGGGCAGCCTACAAGGCCTGGTGACGAACGCTCTATCACTTTAGTTTATCGGCATCACCATTTTTCGCATAAATGAGAATTTACGATTTTCGCGATTTTCGGTGTATGTTAGATCACGAATTTCCCGAGATTTGATCGGTCGTCTCCATTTGGTCCCAAATTTTAGTTGTGCGAAGCCTACAAGGCCTGGTGACGAGCTACTTATCACCTTATTTGATCGGCATCACCATTTTTCACATAAATGAGAATTTATGATTTTAACAATTTTCGGTGTATGTTAGCCCACGAATTTCTCGAGATTTGATCGACCGTCTCCGTTCGGTCTAAAATTTTGGCTGTGCGCAGCCTACAAGGCCTGGTGACGAGCGCTCTATCGCTTTATTTGATCGACATAATCATTTTTCACATAAATGAGAATTTACGATTTTCACTATTTTCGGTGTGTGTTAGCCCACGGATTTCTCTAGATTTGATCGACCGTCTCCGTTCGGTTCAAAATTTTCGCTGTGCGCAGCCTACAAGGCATGGTAACGAGCACCCTATCGCTTTAGTTGATCGGCATCACCATTTTTCACATAAATAAAAATTTACAATTTTCGTGATTTTCGGTATATGTTAGCCCACAGATTTCTCGAGATTTTATCGACCGTCTCCGTTTGGCCCTAAATTTTGACTGTGCGCAGCCTACAAGGCCTGGTGACGAGCGCTCTATCGCTTTATTTGATCGACATAATCATTTTTCAAATAAATGAGAATTTACGATTTTCGCTATTTTCGGTGTGTGTTAGCCCACGAATTTCTCTAGATTTGATCGACCTTCTCCGTTCGACCCGAAATTTTAGCTGTGCGCAGCCTACAAGGCATGGTGAAGAGCGCCCTATCGCTTTAGTTGATCGGCATCACAATTTTTCGCATAAATAAAAATTTATGATTTTTGCGATTTTCGGTGTTTGTTAGCCCACAGATTTCTCGAGATTTTATCGGTCGTCTCCGTTTGGCCCAAATATTTTGGCTGTGCGCAGCCTACTAGGCCTGGTGACGAGCTCCTACTTTATTTGATCGGCATAACCATTTTTCGCATAAATGACAATTTATGATTTTTATTATTTTCGGTGTATCTTAGCCCACAGATTTCTCGAGATTTGATCGTCTGTCTCCATCCGGCCCAGAATTTTGGTTGTGCGCATCCTACAAGGCCTGCTGATGAGCACTCTATTACTTTAGTTGATCGGCATCATCATTTTTCGCATAAATCAGAATTTACGATTTTAGCGATTTTCGGTGTATGCACCCACGCATTTTTCGAGATTTGATTGGCCATCTCCGTTCGGCCTCAAATTTTTGCTGTGCGCAGCCTACGAACCTTGATAACGAGCTCCCTATCACTTTATTTGATCGTTATCACCATTTTTTGCATAAATGAGAATTTATAATTTTCGCGATTTTCGGTGTATGTTAGCGCACGAATTTATCGAGATTTGATCGGCTGTCTCCGTTCAGTCCCAAATTTTGGCTGTGCGCAGCCTACAAGGCCTGGTGACAAGCTCCCTATAGGTTTAGTTGATCGGCATCACCATTTTTTGAATAAATGAGAATCTACGATTTTCGGTGTATGTTAGTCCACAGATTTCTCGAGATTTGATCGGCCGTCACCGTTCGGCCTCAAATTTTTGCTGTGCGCAGCCTACGAACCTTGATGACGAGCGCCCTATCATTTCATTTGATCGGCATCACCATTTTTCTCATAAATGAGTATTTATGATTTCTGCGATTTTCGGTGTATGTTAGCCCACGAATTTCTCGAGATTTGATCGGCCGTCTCCGTCCGGCCCAAAATTTTGGCTGTGCGCAGCCTACAAGGCCTGGTGACGAGCGCTCTATCACTTTAGTTGATCGGCATCACCATTTTTCGCATAAATGAGAATTTACGATTTTGGCGATTTTCGGTGTATGTTAGCCCACAGATTTCTCGAGATT
>JACEIK010000970.1:186886-199471 GCA_018107945.1 Datura stramonium | reverse complement strand
CCAAAATTTTAGCTGTGCGCAGCCTACAAGGCGTGGTGAGGAGCGCCCTATCGCTTTATTTGATCGGCATAATCATTTTTTGTATAAATGAGAATTTATGATTTTCGCGATTTTCGGTGTGTGTTAGCCCACGAATTTCTCGAGATTTGAGTGACCGTCTCCGTTCTGCCCGAAATTTTAGCTGTGCGCAGCCTACAAGGCATGGTGATGAGAGCCCTGTCGCTTTAGTTGATCGGGATCACAATTTTTTTGCATAAATGAGAATTTATGATTTTTGCGATTTTCGGTGTATGTTATCCCACGGATTTCTCGAGGTTTTATCGGCCGTCTCCGTTTGGCCCAAAATTTTGGTTGTGTGCTGCCTACAAGGCCTGGTGACGAGCACTCTATCACTTTAGTTTATCGGCATCATCATTTTTCGCATAAATCAGAATTTACGATTTTAGCGATTTTCGGTGTATGCACACCCACGAATTTTTCGAGATTTGGTTGGCCGTCTCCGTTCGGCCTCAAATTTTTGTTGTGCGTAGCCTACGAACCTTAATGACGAGCGCCCTATCACTTTATTTGATTGACATAATAATTTTTCGCATAAATAAAAATTTACGATTTTTATTATTTTCGGTGTATGTTAGCCCAAGAATTTCTCGAGATTTGATCGTCCGTCTCCGTCCGGCCCAGAATTTTGGCTGTGTGCCGCCTACAAGGCCCGGTGACGAGCACTCTATCACTTTAGTTTATCGGCATCATCATTTTGCGCATAAATCAGAATTTACGATTTTAGCGATTTTCGGTGTATGCACACCCACGGATTTTTCGAGATTTGGTTGGCCGTCTCCATTCGGCCTCAAATTTTTGTTGTGCGTAGCCTACAAACCTTAATGACGAGCGCCCTAGCACTTTATTTGATCGGCATCACCATTTTTCGCATAAATGAGAATTTACGATTTTCGTGATTTTCGGTGTATGTTAGCCCACGAATTTCTCGAGATTTGATCGGTTGTCTCCGTTCGGCCCCAAATTTTGGCTGTGCGCAGCCTACAAGGCCTGGTGACGAGCTCCTTATAGCTTTAGTTGATCGGCATAATCATTTTTCGCATAAGTGAGAATCTACGATTTTTGCGATTTTCGGTGTATGTTAGCCCATAGATTTCTCGAGATTTGATCGGCCGTCACCGTTTGGCCTCAAATTTTTGCTGTGGGCAGCCTATGAACCTTGATGACGAGCGTCCTATCATTTCATTTGATCGGCATCACCATTTTTCGCATAGATGAAAATTTACGATTTTCGAGATTTTCGGTGTATGTTAGCCCACGAATTTCTCGAGATTTTATCGGTCGTCTCAGTTTGGTCCAAAATTTTGGCTATGCGCAACCTACAAGGCTTGGTGACGAGCTACCCATCACTTTATTTGATCGGCATAATCATTTTTCTCATAAATGAGAATTTACGATTTTTGCGATTTTCGATGTATGTTAGCCCACAGATTTCTCGAGATTTGATCGTCCGTCTCCGTTAGGCCCGTAATTTTAGCTGTGCGCAGCTTACAAAGCCTGATGACGAGCGCCCTATCGCTTTATTTGATCGGCATAATTATTTTTTGCAT
Organism: Datura stramonium; assembly: GCA_018107945.1. NCBI lineage: Eukaryota > Viridiplantae > Streptophyta > Magnoliopsida > Solanales > Solanaceae > Datura > Datura stramonium. The sequence continues at coordinate 197,864 of JACEIK010000970.1, read as the reverse complement.
AAATTAGAATTTATTATTTTCGGTGTGTGTTAGCCCACAGATTTCTCGAGATATGAGTGGCCGTTTCCGTTCAGCCCGAAATTTTAGTTGTGTGCAGCCTACAAGGCCTACTGACGAGCGCCCTATCGCTTTAGTTGATCGACATCACCATTTTTCTCATAAATAAGAATTTACGATTTTCGCAATTTTTGGTGTATGTTAGCCCACAGATTTTTCGAGATTTGATCGGTCGTCTCTGTTTGGCCAAAAATTTTGGGTGTGCGCAACCTACAAGGCCTGGTGACGAGCGTTCTATCACTTTAGTTGATCGGCATCACCATTTTTTGCATAAATGAGAATTTACAATTTTTGTGATTTTCGATGTATGTTAGCACACGAATTTCCGAGATTTGATCGGCTGTCTTCGTTCGGCCCCAAATTTTTATTGTGCGTAGCCTACGAACCTTGATGACGAGCACCCTATCACTTTATTGGATCTGCATAACCATTTTTTGAATAAATGAGAATTTACGATTTTCGCGATTTTCAGTTTATGTTAGTTAAAGAATTTCTCGAGATTTTATCGGCCGTCTCCGTTCGGTCCCAAATTTTGGTTGTGCGCAACCTACAAGGCCTGGTGACAAGCTCCCTATCGCTTTAGTTGATTGGCATCACCATTTTTCGCATAAATGAAAATTTACGATTTCCACGATTTTTGGTGTATGTTAGCCCACGGATTTCTCGAGATTTGATTGATAGTCTCCGTTCGGCCTCAAATTTTTGTTGTGCACAGCCTACGAAACATGATGTCGAGCTCCCTATCATTTTATTTTATCGGCATCACCATTTTTTGCATAAATGAGAATTTACGATTTTTGCGATTTTTGGTGTATGTTAGCCAACGAATTTCTCGAGATTTGATCGGTCGTCTCCGTCTGGTCCAAAATTTTGGCTGTGCGCAGCCTACAAGGCCTGGTGACGAGCGCCCTATCGCTTTTCTTGATCGGCAGAATCATTTTTTACATAAATGAGAATTTATGATTTTCGCGATTTTCGGTGTGTGTGTTAGCCCACGAATTTCTCGAGATTTGAGTGACCATCTCCATTTGGCTCAAAATTTTAGCTGTGCGTAGCCTACAAGGCCTGGTGACGAGCTCCTTATCGCTTTAGTTGGTCGGCATCACCATTTTTCGCATAAATGAGAATTTACGATTTTCTCGATTTTCGATGTATGTTAGCCCACAGATTTCTAGAGATTTGATCGACCGTCTTCGTTTGGCCCCAAATTTTTGCTGTGTGCAGCCTACTAGGCCTGGTGACGAGCTCCTTATCACTTTATTTGATCGGCATAACCATTTTTCGCATAAATGAGAATTTACGATTTTACGATTTTCGGTGTATGTTAGCCCACGAATTTCTTGAAATTTGATCGTCCGTCTCCTTTTGGTCCCAAATTTTGGCTGTGCGCATCCTACAAGGCCTGGTGACGAGCTCCCTATCGCTTTAGTTGATCGGCATCACCATTTTTAGCATTAATGAGAATTTACGACTTTCACAATTTTCGGTGTATGTTAGCCCACAGATTTCTCGAGATTTGATCGTCTGTCTCCGTTCGGCCTAAAATATTTGTTGTGCGAGCCTATGAACCTTGATGACGAGCGCCCTATCATTTCATTTGATCGGCATCACCATTTTTCGCATAAATGAGAATTTACGATTTTTGTGATTTTCGATGTATGTTAGCCCACGAATTTCTCTAGATTTAATCGGCCGTCTCCGTTAGGTCCCAAATTTTGGCTGTGCGCCAGGATTGAGTAAGATTGACTTCGATTTCATTCGTTTCTGTATTTCAGTAGAGCCGCCTGTAATTAGTATATTTTGTTTTGGATTGACTGATTTTTAGTCTTTACCAGGATTGAATTAAAGTCTTTATTGAATTTCATCATTTCCTTTAGAATGATGTTAAGGATTGAATTCCTTTAAGTCAGAATTGAAGTATAGCCTTAAGCAATAAATGAAGTCAAGTAATTTCTTACATATTTTCACTCTCTTGCTGCGCTCCTCAGTTTTCAGTCGGACCTTTCAGTGCCCTTTCGTTTGGTCCCCTGGGTACCTTCTTTGCACTTACAAGTAAGCATTAGATAAGATCATAAAAGAAGAAATGGGAAGGAGTACTGCCCTTATGCGCTATTATTTTAATCCGAAAATCAATCATTCCCAGCTTTAATATGAAGGTATGGGGGAGATCAAAATGGAGTATGTTAGTCAAATAGNCCAAATCATTTCCAAGATCTAATTCCAGTTTTTTCTTATGTAGTGGATTCTTATTTATACTTTTTTCTACCTTCGTGGTTGCAGCCTTATATTCTCTGTCTTATACTAGGTTCTCTTGAGGTCTATTGGGGCTTTCTCGAAAGGCCTTACCGGTAATCTTCCATTCCCGTCGTCGAGAGACTTTAATAACTATAGCATGCCAGAAACGGGGAGTTGAGGTGGTTAGACCTATACCCCGAAATGCTCGGCAGCCTACAAGGCCTGGTGATGAGCTACCCATCACTTTATTTGATCGGCATAATCATTTTTTGCATAAATAAAAATTTATAATTTTTGCGATTTTCGGTGTATGTTAGCCCACGGATTTCTCGAGATTCGATCGGCCGTCTCCGTTCGGCCTCAAATTTTTGCTGTAGGCAGCCTTCAAGGCCTGGTGACGAGCGCTCTATTACTTTAGTTGATCGGCATCACCATTTTTTGCATAAATGAGAATTTACAATTTTCGCGATTTTCGGTGTATGTTAGCTCACGAATTTCTCGAGATTTGATTTGCCGTCTCCGTTTGGCCCAAATTTTGATTGTGCGCAGCCTACTAGGCTCGGTGACGAGCTCCTTATCACCTTATTTGATTGGCATAACCATTTTTCACATAAATGAGAATTTACGATTTTTGCGATTTTCGGTTTATGTTAGCCCATAGATTTCTCGAGATTTGATCGGCCGTCTTCGTCCGACCCAAATTTTAGCTGTGCGTAGCCTACAAGGCCTGGTGACGAGCGCTCTATCACTTCATTTGATCAGCATCACCATTTTTTGCATAAATGAGAATTTATGATTTTTGCGATTTTCGGTGTATATTAGCTCACGGATTACTCGAGATTTGATCGGCCGTCTCCGTTCGGGCCAAAATTTTGGTTGTGCACAGCCTACAAGGCCTGGTGACGAGCTATCCATCACTTTATTTGATCGGCATAATCATTTTCGCATAAATGAGAATTTTTTATTTTCGCAATTTTCAGTGTATGTTAGCCCACGGATTTCTCGAGATTTGATCGGCCATCTCCGTTCGGTCCCAAATTTTTGCTTTGCGCAGCCTACAAGGCCTGCTGACGAGATACCTATCACTTTATTTGATCGACATAATCATTTTTTGAATAAATGAAAATTTATGATTTTTGCGATTTTCGGTGTGTTTTACCCACGAATTTCTCGAGATTTGAGTGACCGTCTCCGTTCGGACCGAAATTTTAGCTGTGCGCAGCCTACAAGTCCTGGTGACGAGCGCCCTATCACTTTAGTTGATCGGCATCACCATTTTTTGCATAAATTAGAATGTACAATTTTGGCGATTTTCGGTATATGTTAGCACACGGATTTCTCGAGATTTGATCGGCCGTCTCCGTTCGACCTCAAATTTTGGTTGTGGGCAGCCTACAAAGCCTAGTGACGAGCGATCTATCACTTTAGTTGATCGGCATCACCATTTTTTGCATAAATGAGAATTTATGATTTTCGATTTCCGGTGTATGTTAGCCCACAAATTTCTCGAGAGTTGATCGGTCGTCTCCGTTCGATCCCAAATTTTGGCTTTGCGCAGCCTACAAGGCCTAGTGATGAGCTACCCATCACTTTATTTGAACGGCATAATCATTTTCGCATAAATGAGAAGTTACAATTTTCGCGATTTTCGGTGTATGTTAGCCCACGGATTTCTCGAGATTTGATCGGTCGTCTCCGTTCGGTCCCAAATTTAGACTGTGCGCAGCCTACAAAGCCTTGTGATGAGCTACCTATCACTTTATTTTATCGACATAATCATTTTTCGCAAAAGTGAGAATTTATGATTTTCGCAATTTTCGGTGTGTGTTAGCCCACGAATTACTCGAGATTTGAGTGATCGTCTCCGTTCGGTCAAAAATTTTAATTGTGCGCAGCATACAAGGCTTGGTGACGAGGGGCCTATCACTTTAGTTGATCGGCATCACCATTTTTCACATAAATGAGAATTTACGATTTTTGTGATTTTCGATGTATGTTAGCACACAGATTTCTTGAGATATTATCGGCCATCTCCGTTCGGCCTGAAATTTTAGCTGTGCGTAGCCTACAAGGCTTGGTGACGAGCGCCCTATAGCTTTAGTTGATCGGCATCACCATTTTTCACATAAATGAGAATTTACGATTTTTGCAATTTTCGGTGTGTTAGCCCATGAATTTCTCGAGATTTGAGTGATCGTCTCCATTCGGCCCGAAGTTCTAGCTGTGCCCAGCCTACAAGGCCCGGTGATGAGCGCCCTATCGCTTTAATTGATCGGCATCACCATTTTTCGCATAAATGAGAATTTACGATTTTTGCGATTTTCGATGTATGTTTGCCAACGGATTTCTCGAGATTTGATCGGTCGTCTCCATCCGGCCTCAAATTTTGGCTGTGCGTATCCTACAAGGCCTTGTGATGAGCGCTCTATCACTTTAGTTGATCGGCATAACCATTTTTCGCATAAATGAAAATTTATGATTTTTGCGATTTTCGGGGTATGTTAGCCCACAGATTTCTCGAGATTTGATCGAGCGTCTCCGTTCGGCCCCAAATTTTGACTGTGTGCAACCTACAAGGCCTTGTGACGAGGTCCCTATCACTTTATTTTATCGGCATCACCATTTTTCGCACAAATAAGAATTTACGATTTTGGCAATTTTCGGTGTATGTTAGCCCTTTAATAACAAAATAAGAACTGTCGAGATGCGAGTCTTTTGATGAGATCTTATATATTGTTGTTAAAATTGAAATATAATCACCATAAAAAGACTTCATTAGTGGCTCATTATTTTAATGGTCATAACTTTGCGCTGGATTATCCGTTTTATCCAAAAAAAAATTCATTTTGTGTATTTTTTCGAGATCTATATGGGGTATGGTGGAGCCAATTTTCTCAAAGTATGCCTCTATCACAGTCATTCAATATTTTTTCCAATTTGGTTAACAGTTTTAATTTACAAACTGGTCCTAATGACCCACCACAAACGACACCACCATGGCAAGCGACCACTGTAGGTCAGCACTACCACCACCAATCTATAGCATTGTCTCTATCGCATAAGGATCATCATAAGTGTTTCCTTTGACACTGTCACTCTCCGGGCATCGATCGAGGGTCGTTTGGCCTCGGCTAGGTCAGCATGGGTCGGCCGGTCTGTCGTTACTGGCCTAGTGCGCCCATGTTGTTGACTTTTAAACTTTTTGGCATGTGTTACTTCATGGATTTCTCGAGAATCGATTGATCGTCTCTGTTTGACCCCAAATTTTGACCTTGCCCAGCCTACAAGGTTTGGTGACGATCGCTCTATCACTTTTTTTGGCCGGCGTCACCATATTTTTCTTAAATTAGATTTTATGATTTTCAATATATTCGGCGTGTGTTAGCCCATTAATTTCTTGAGATTTCACTGACCGCCTCCGTTCGACACCAAATTTGAGCTGAAATAATCTCATTAAAAGACTGTACGATAGACAAACTTGGCATTTACTATTTTTACTAATTAATTATTATTTTGATATTTAAAACTTTAAAATTAATTAAATTTGTAACTNTATCGGAAACTTCTAGGAATACCACCATGCAACCAAATTAGCCAACAAGAATATGAGAGAAAAGTCAGTTAGACCACTTAGACACAAAACAAAATGCAATAAGGATTAGATGATCTAGATCTGTGGCCATAGTAAATGGACTATCACTATTACCTGCAGAAGATAAGACATAAACAAGCATAATAGATTTAGTTACCTCTCCCCCTCTTCGGCGCTTTGTTGGTGGTGCATGCTCTTTAGCATGCCTTCCGGACTCGAAAGTTTGCCTCCGCTTCACAGATCTGTCTCGATCTGGTATCCTTCTGTCGTTTCTTCTGGGAAGAAAATCATCCAAGTAATCATCTCTTATTTCAGGCTTCTTCTTTTTCTTCTTCTTTTCCTTTATGCGTTCTTCTTCTTCCCTCTCTCTTCTTATGGCATCTTGATAGCTTTCAATCGCCGCTAATTTCTCCTGCTCCTCTAACGCCTTCTGTCGCTCATATATCATCTTGTTTCTTTCTTTTCTCTGCCTCACAGCAACTCTCCTCCTCTCCTCCTCTTCCCATAATCGTTTATCATCCATTCTTTTCCTTCCTAAAGCCTCTTCATAGAAGTGCTCCCTCTCTTGCTGCCCCAAGTACGACAGTTCATTGATTTTCTTTGTCTTCCTGAACTCCATGCCACTGCTTCCATCCAGGAAGCCTTCATCCACACTTGTGGAGTCCTTAAGTTGCTTAATTACAATTTTCTTGCTGCGATGCGAGTCTACAGACTCTGTTGGTGGCCTTACCAGAATGGAAGACTTGTGAGCTTCACTCGGAACATCCTCAGCTCTCATCTTATTTGAAAACTTTATTTTATTAAATTTTATGGGGGGTGCTACAGTTCCAGTTTCAGCATCTGAAGTCACCGGTATGTCAGAATTAACTGAGGTAGCAGGAGTAGGTTTATCAGGAAGCTTGTCGGTTGAGCCACATTTGACCTTCAGAACTTTGGCCTTTGAACTGGAATTATCATCCTCATGCGCTTCGACCATCACATTCTTTGTTCCACTTTTTTGGATGACTTTCTTTGAGAAGATTTGGGGCTGATCCAAGTGATCAGTAGAACTCATAGATTTTCCTGCAGGCTTTTCCAGATCAGTGATTTCTGCTCGTGCCTCCACATCTTCCCCATACTTGGGACAATTCTTATTAGTTCTCATGTGACCAAGCTATATAATAAGACCAGTCAATTGATTAGCCTTCATAACTTTTGGAAAAACTAAGATGATTATTCACATATAACCACGAACCTGACCACAGGCTCCACAGACAAAACTGTCTCTTGCTGACTTCTTCTCTTTCACGGGCTGTGTCCAAGGAGAGTATCACATCAGCTACATGTCTTATAAGAATCAAGAAACACTGGAAAAGGATATATTCTAATTCAAAAATATGCAGCTAAATGCAAAAGACAACTATGTAGGGACATTTACCTTTATTCCCTCTCCTAGTATTTTAACTTTTTTATTAAACAATCCAGTGTCCACCACATCAACTTTTTTCTTGGGTTTCACCTTGCTAGGTGGGGTTCTTTTAGTAGCAAACCCTTCAGCCTGCAGCTAAAAAGAAAATCAGAGAATTGCACCACCTGGTTGACATGCTAAGGACATCCTTACAACGTCCTATTTTGATTAGTGGAGCACAATGGAATTAGTGAGGAAGAAAGGGCAACAACCTCCTTCTGATCTCCAATGAAATCCAATGCATTTGGCCCATCAGACTTGATGCTTGGCTTGGCAAATATCTGAGGTTTTTTACCCTGATCAGTGCTTTCAGTACCAAACCTGTATCTTATATCTGGCATGAAACCAACCTGCTCCCCCATGGCTTTTTCCTTTTTTTTCTTCTTCCGATCAGCTTCATCATCTGCAAGATAGTAGTTAGAGAAAAACAATACCAAATAAGAAACATGTTCTAAGATAGGCTGCACTTGCTGGAAGGAAACAAAAAATGGTTTCTACCATGAAGAAAGATGCTGTGTAAAATTATTCTATTGAAGAAGAGGGTTACGATCCCACCTCAAAGGAAAATTTTTGTTTCATATCCCTATAAAAGGGAGTAGGCAGGTTTCTTATGTGCACTTTGGATCAATTTATATATCAACCTCTATTTGGTTATATTTCCTACAATCTTCTTAACCAAAGCTAATTCCGAGATGGGGAGTCTTTCAAGGATAAGATCCAACTTAAACAACTTGTCAAGACTTACGTAAAATCTTAAACAGTACTCTACTCTAAGCCAGGAGAAACATTGCTGCTTCATCCACAAACTTCACATGAAAAGGATTTTAGTATTACCGTGCCAAGACGTATCAACAAAGAACCCAATCCTTGACAATACAAAGAACCAACTCATAGGCATGAAGAGATGTGGCATACTCCACCCATCTTACTCTACCCAACCAGCAGCAGCATAAAGACACACCTAATATGCTTCTTCTTTTTTTCTTCCAAAATTCCTCCCACATAATCTCCATTTTCCAGGAGAAATAGAAAGTAACATTGAAGTGGCACCAACAGAGAAGGTTTCTCAGTCTTGCAGATTATAGCATCAAGATGCCAAGGATGGACTAGAAAGTAGAAACAACATATAATAAATATATACATATATCCATGTTCCATACCATCCATGAGCATGCGGCATAATTCTGCAGCTTCAGCTGCCTCATCCTCGATTTCCTCTTCCACCTGAGCCTGAAAGGGGCGTCTTCTCATCTTGAGTCCTTTGACTCCATCTACATTATCATGTTTGGGCTCGTGACTACCCTCCTCACCATCCTCGAAGTCTTCAGCGTCAAGAAGATTTTCCAAGTCACCAGCAAATGAGTCCAGGTCACTGTTCACTTCAGAGTCACTCTCATTTTCTTCACCATCAACTGCACTAAGATTTTGGACTTGTCGGTCCCAGATCTCCTGACATTTTTCTCTGGTTTGCTGCTGCAGCTGCAAAAAGGACATGCGCTGGCCACGAGCATATTTGCTTATTGTCGTTGGATCAACTTTAACACCTGATGCAGCTTGCTCGCTAGAAAGCTTGCGAATCATAGCAATTCGGTGCCACCTTGTTAGTTTAGCAATCTGCTCCTCTGGGACGTTAAACTTGAGAAGAACCTAAAATGTAGGGACATTATGTAGAATGAGAAACACATACTTGTGAATTGATAGGAAAAGCCCCATAGGGCTACTCATCCATAAACCACATTTGTCGACTAGCCACCAGATAAAAGAATTAGAAGGAGAAATGGGGTTCAATCTGGACATGAGCACTTCGTGTATCAGAGCCATAGGTCTAAACAATCAACTACTCATGCACCCATCAACTAGGATGTAAACTAAATAAAATATTTCCAATAAGCCAGAATCAATTTTGTGCTGAATCAGCTTTCATAAGGGGTATACTCATTTAGGTTCCAAAATCAAATCAGGGGAATTTCTTTTCCTCGCAACTTACCACATACAATAGTAGAACATAAGAAGAAACAGTTGGTCCAGATTGATAACAATCAGTTGACATATATGTCAATGGAAACATATGTATGATATAAACGCCAATTTGGTTTTTTAACTAACCGCATTTGATGCTAAGTAGGTCAAGAGGCTGGAAGTTTTGTAAAACCCAATCCTAAAACTATCCTGATCAACTCACCTCGCGTGCAGCTTCCATGCTCAGTCTTCGTAGGTCAGCATCAGTGCCTGTTACTGTTGACCCTTTGGCAACAACTGCTTTTTTCTTGGAGATTGCATTTGATATTGGTGCCTTAGGAGTGGTGCGGACATAACTGAACCCTAATCCCCGACCAGACGGATCACCAACACCAGTGATTTCCAGACGCTCAATATTTTCTCTATCCTGCAGGAAAGTACCAAGAAAGATCAAGTTTCAGGACTAACTAGGATGCTACGAATTACAGAAAACAATGTGTGCACGTATCTCACAGCACTAACTTGAAGAAACAGTAGATGTTACAATAGGAATACTTATTATACTTTTTTATGAAAAAAGGAATGTTCCTTATACTCTATCAAGGCAACAGAAAGTTTTGAATTATTTATAGACACCAAGGCTGCCATGTCAACACATTTCTGATGACCAGATAAAACGTTAGTTTTTGAATTATTTAAAGACACCAACACTGCCATGTCAACGCATCTCCGATGACCAAGATAAAAGGTTAAGAAGATAACAGGAGTGACCATACAAGCACAAGAATGACCAAACACACACTCCGAAAACAGATGAACATTTTGTCGAAGATTAGACTACAACAATAAATGATGCAAGTATGATCTACCTGGTTTGTACAGGCAACAAAGTTGCTGCTCAAGTTCCAAGGTGTGATTTGAAGTTCCCTTTCAATATGTGATGCAGCAGCTAAAGCAATTGCTTCATCTGGGAGCTGGTTCATTGCAGCTGATAGACCTGTAGGATTAGTCAGCCGTGTAATACCTAGGCGCTTAAGCCTATACAGGCCAGCTTGCATGCTTTCATATGCACATACCTGAGCCAAAGGACAAGCATGAAACTAAGAATTTCTGGTAAATGGTTGAAACCCAATAACATAGTCAGCCTGAAACAGTAAAGAAGAAGAGACCGTATTGGGGAAATAAAAGTATAGCGGAAAACATTACTACATTCTCAGAAAATGATATTTGAATCCTAGTCTGCACCGAGGTCAATGACTCTCAGAAGTTACAATCTCTGCCCACTTTGTCGGATATGAAAATGAAAGGGAGTGAATTTTAAATTTCTATTGCAACAGAGTCCAGAAATTTAAACTACTCAACAAGAAAAACAAGTTATAGACCATCAAAAGTTTAATCATTCTTGATGATTTATGTCCTAGGTCTTTAATAGGAGTGTGGGGAGCTGCATGAATCAGGCCTCATTTGTTTTTATTAAGATTAAAACGTCTGAATCTGCACGCACATCTGAATATTAAGATATGCATTAAGATTTAGCCTCCAGCCAATACCAAATGTGCAAAAGCAGAAAACTCCATAATAGAAAGATGAAGATTTAAAGAAGTGTTATTTGTACCCAATTTATTTTGAAAAATCCAAGACATCTCTTAATGCATCAAGTAAAGAATGTTTTTATGACCCCTTTTCCT
>JACEIK010000970.1:120807-161738 GCA_018107945.1 Datura stramonium | reverse complement strand
GCGAACACAAAAAATTAAATTCGAAACTCGCTTATTTTCTCAGAAAATTCGTACCGAACGCAACCTAAGTTTGGATATCTATTTTCACGTATTAGGGTTGTATTTCTTATATAACTCTGCCAACGAGATATTGCACCTCATTACCTAGTTGGAGTCGAATGTATAAATCTTTATTATATATTTCGTTTCATTCGATACTAATACACAATTAATTTTCAAAATAGAATGTTAATTATCAAGTATAAAGAATATTAATTTTGGTACTTAAAAACAAAATTGTACTTAGTCAATTGTATGGATGAAAGTTTAGTAAACAAATCAAAGAATCAACAGGTGTTTTTTATACTTGTGATATGAAGCTAATGTTTTTTTTTATACTTGCTTTTCTAGCTTTTGCAGTTGGGAAGTTAGAACTACCTTTTATATTTATTTATAATATAGATTGAAATTGGGACCAATAAAAAAATGAAATTAAGTTTGTTTAAATTTAAAGCATGTAAAGTTAACTATTCGAAAGAAACATTAAAATAATAGTAAAATTATTTATGTGTGACCTATAAGTCATGAGTTCTAACCGTAAAATCATTCATTCATGTTTGCATAAGTATATACTATATATACCACATTTCTTTGAGGTTCTATCCTTCCTGAATCCTCATGAACGTGGGATACTTCGTGCATCGATCTTTTTTTTTAAGATCATCCATTCTTTATTTTTTATAGTAGTTTTCTTTGATCTCATCTAATAACAATTCAAATTAGTCAAGCGTCAAAGCGAGTACTAAATCGTCGGTCCTTTCAGAACTCTCGTAAATGTGATATGTATATAAATCGTCGGTCCTTTCTGTAATCCTCAGAATGATGTATATATATATATATAAAGATCATCCATTCTTTATTTCTTATAATAGCATTTGATGAAAATCTCTATTAATTGAGTTTTAAAGCGAATATTGAATACCTAATAGAAAATTTAAAAAAAAAGTAGATTTTTGATCCTTTGTGGAGTCCCACTCCTTTAAGGTTATGAGTTTGAATCGTAAAACTAATTATTCATATATGTGTTAGTATAGACTATCTATTTTACACTCCTTTAAGGTTTGATCCTTCCTGAACCCTCGTGAATGTGGGATGGTTTGTGCATCGACATGTTTTTTTTTTTTTAAGATCATCCATTTTTAATACTTATAGTAGTATTTTTTTGATCTCATCTAATAAAAATTCAAATTAGTAGACCTTCAAAGTGAGTACTAAATTATCGACTTTTTCTAGACCACTGTAAATGTGGTGTGATTCGTACATTGATCTGTCCTTTTTTAAAGACTATATATTCTTTATCTCTTATAATAATATTCTTTCATTATATCTGCTGAAACCTCTATTAATCGAGTTTTAACACGAATACTGAACATCTAATAGGAAAAAATAATTGAACTTTTGTGGAGTCTCACACCTATGAAACATCCCAATTGATACACAAGCAAGAGAAAGAAAAAGTTGGTTTCAATAGAAGGGACCTTCTCAAGAAATGATTAAAGGCAAAGGTAGGAAACATTAATAGGGAAAAAAAAAAGTTTTCAAGTTGGAACTTTTAAAATTCATTTTCTTTTTCACTTTATTAGTGTTTGTGGGTACAACATAAAGTTATGAAGAGTTGGCAAATGTTGGGCCTTTTTACATGGTTCATTCTTTAACACTTTCTTTTTTAATTTATGTCTCCCTCATGATTCATTATCTCCTTCTCTAACTTTTCCTCACTAACTAATTATTCATTATCATCATCAAGGTCACATCCCTTTCATCAATCCATTACTTGTTTTTTTTTTTTATTTATATATAATTATTATTATTCTACAATTAAATGAGGTAACAATTTAGGTATAGAGATGACAAAATCAATTCATTTTTAGTAATTTACGTAACTCGTTCATGTTTAATCTATTAGATTACGGTCTATTTATTGACTTAATCCAACAGGTTAAATCTAAAATGACCTATTAAACAATTAGGTCAAAATATATTGGCGAGTTAAATTATACCTTATTATTTAATTCATCTTAATCCAAGCAACTTTGGACTGGTTGATCATGATTTGTTTGTTGATTTGACCGTAAAATTAGGTGGTTTGACTAATTTTTTAGTCGGCAATCAAAGTTTGGCTATTATTTGAAGTGCAATTAGAGATTAGTCAATTTTTAATGAGAAAATAAAATTTAGACAAAGACACCTCTAGCTAAAATACAGTTTGTACCTTCGACAAATGAAACTTCACCGCAATGTTTGTTGTAGTTCGAAGGTTTAACAAGTGAAACTCTACCATAATATGATAGAGTTCGTAAATCCTAACTCCATGAAGTTCATACATTTATTAGTTTAAACATCGAGAACAATTCATGGAGTTCAAATTTTCATAATCTAAGTATATAAACTTGTTGGAGTTTCAAACCTTACGAACAATTCATGAAGTTCAAACTCAATGAACAATTCATGGAGTTCAAACTAATGAATATTCAAATTCGATAAATATTTTTCAAAAATAAAAAATTCACGTTTTGGTAAATATTTTAACTAAATTTTATTTCACATTAAAAGTGGCTAAACACCAAATAATTCAAAAACATCGGCTAAAACTTAATTACATATCTAAAAAAATAGTTAATTATCAATTTCTCCTATTTAACATATTTTAATTATTTCAAAATTTAATCGATTGTCATCCATTTGCCACCTATGTATATTTGAAAAGTAATGCATGTGGAGATGTGATTCTTAATGTCTCTTTAATAAGTTTTGAAAATAAGTGGTATTTTAGGTTAGCGCGTGCCTTAAAAGAAATTACTCATTTCTAAAAAGATAAAAACGTATTTTTTACCCTTATCCTTAATAAATATCTTGAAAAAGATATAAGCTGGCTTTAATATTTTATTGGAATTATGCACAAAAACTTTGCCGTTTAAATAAGGGTAATTAAAAAGTATCATTAATATCTTATTGATTAGATAAAATATGCGACACATTTTTAAAATGAGCGTTGAAAAAATTAAAATATAATTTATTTTAGCGGAGAAAATGGCGTGCTTGATGCATATATACATAATAACTGCATATTAATAACACAATAGTTGCCTTCAATATGGGCAATCTTTCCACCAACTAGAAAGTCACATGAAATTGCATGGGACATGCAACACAAAATATTTATTGAAAGAAAGAGAAATTTGGTTTCTCAAAATTTTGAAGCTACTTCTTCAGGTATGTGAGAATTAAAAAAATCATTAAAAAGATAAATATGAAATATTTTAAAAAATTAACTTTTAAAATTTTTAATTTTAAAGGTAATTTATGAAATTTTATAAGTAAAGTTGAACGTTGTGTCAAACCTTCTTTAAAAAATTAGTTAAATTAAATTTTCAAAAAATGAAAATATGATAAAGTAAATATGAACGGGGGAGTAAAATTTCACAAAGACAGCTTTTTGAATTTGATCACATGAATGACAGTAAAGTTCGCGTTAATTGAATAACAGAAGAAATAAAAAAAGAAAAGTTCGCCAAATTAAAAATTTCTTAAATTTGGTCATAAAGTTATATAATCCTATTTAATACATGCATTGAAATTGTAAATTAGAATATTAAATTAATGACAAAAGGGCACTTTCCAATCATAGTATTTTATCTCCTCGATGTGCATTAATTTTGGTACAATAAGTCATATTAATAAAGCTAATAACACTTCCAATTTAAGAATTTAAAATTATATTTTATTATAATTTTTAAGTTTGATATATATATATATATATATAATGTTATTTTTTTATTTGAATATTGATTAATTAATTTGATATACAATCAATAATATTGAATTACATGTTTTTTTTTTTGTTTTTCAATTATTGATAATTTTTATGAATAAAAATATAATTGATTGCTACGATAAAAATAATTATTAAGTCCGTTATAATAGATCAGATTATATTGATAGCATAAAAAGTGTTGGTCTTTATTAAATTGTATATAATTGAAATGATGGAAATAAAATAATAATATAATAAAAATAAATTAGACTTCGCTCCTTTTTTTCTTGATTATTTTTGGAATATGAATTATAATTTAAGCAATTATGACTTTGTTCTGAGATGGACCTTATAAAAATAGTCAACTTATTCATGTGAGGAAAAAGCGAAATAATTTTAAAATTAAGAATCAAATGATATTCATTCTTGAACTCAACTATGTCACATTCATCTATTTCATTATGTGCAATAATCCTATATAATAAAAAATAAAAATTGAGTGGAAAATTTTCCAAAAATAAATAAATAAATAAATCCACCTCCATATCTAGAATATTTTCAAGTCAACAATTGATGGTGAACCCCTCATCCACCCAACTATAAATAAATAAAATTTTGAATTCAATAATAGAATTTTAATTCGAATTCATGATATTTAAATTATAATTTTATTTTTATCACAAAATTTATTTAGTACTGCTCATGTAAAAGGAAAAATGAGTTTATTTTACCATTATATACATTTAATATAAAAGGGTTAATGATACTTTTATTAATCCCTTGATTAATTTTTATTATGATTTTTGTAATATTTGAGTAAATACATTTAATTGAACAATATGTACTTTTAATCTCTTTATTAGTGAATATCCAATAAATTTATGCTAATTATTGACTATTTGCCTAATTAATTACTTATATATTATGATAACTATTTTTTCTTTCAAATTTCAACCAAACTCTATATCCAAAAACACCCTAATAAGGAAATTCTATTATCCCAAAACTTAAAAGCAAATTACAAGTATTTTCCCACAGTAAACTAAGCACAAACATTCCGAAATTTCTAGTAACTCAGTTGATTAGCTATTTAAATACAATTTTCTATTTTTATAATTATAAAAATAAAAATTAGAAAAACTCAAGAAACCTGCAAAATATGATTAATGATGAATTACAACAAATATAAACTTTGAGAACTGAGAACTGTGAAGAAGAAGAAGAAGAAGATGAAGAAGAAGAGATTTTAGCCTGAGAACTGGGAAGAAGAAGAGATTTTAGAGGCTAATGAGCAATTCCCATTTGTTGAATCTCAGCTGGATAATTGATGCTTCTTTGATTGGGCATAGCTAACATAGCTGTATGATCAAAGAAATCTTTAAGAGCAACAACCGATTGCAGAATCAATTTCAGATCTTCAGCACAAGTAAACCCTAAATCCCCAATTCTCCTCACAGCATAAACGTAGAAAGTTATACACCCTTTTCTGAATTTGAATCTCGCCATTTCAGTACCCACCAACCCTCGAATCATCTTTTTATTCACTTCACCTAACGGGATCTCCAGTGGCCAAACAGGGTCGATTGCAGATTTCATGTTTTCCGATTCGAAAACGAACAGAACCACCTTCGATTTCTTCGTTCCCAGGCCTAATGTAAGGGTGTTCAGGCGTGGTGTGCTAAGATTGTAAAGTTTGTGGGTAAGTAAGCTGTGGTTGAAGTGAAACTGGAGTTTTTCGCGGCGTTTGTCGGTGGAGGAAGGGAGAGGAGGCGGAGGAGTTCTAACGGCCGTGCACGGCGGATTGTGAAGGATTTAACAATGAATTGACCGCCGAATCGGAGACCTTTTACATCGGAGATGGGTTTAAAGGTGAAATCTGAGGTGGGTTTTGGGTTTTCATCATTTGGGTGTTTGTGTTTTGCTTTCTTGGTCTTCTCTTTCTGCTTTTTCTCCCATGGAAGAAGAAGAAGAAGAAGCTGAAGTTGAGAAACTGCTGCTGTTGATAATGATAGAGATAGATAGTGCGGAGGAAAATTGAAGAACCCAATATTAACTTTTGATGATTTTATTACTTTTATAAATTTATTAACTATAGTATATAATAATATATAATATTTTTATATACTATACTATATAATAATGACACCTAAAAAAAGGGTATACCACTTTCCATAAATTCCAGGTTATTTTGTACTAATTTAATCACAGTAATGATTGTCTCTCTCTTCTTTTTCTTTTTTTTTCTGGCTCGATATCCGATATCATTTGTATGAGAGTTCAATCAATCTATATTTTTATTGAAAATATATTTTAAAAATATTTTTAATTTTTTTAATTTTTTTAATTTTTTTAATTTTTTTATTTTATTTCAAAGTTATTAATATTTTACTTAATTAAAAAATATTTGTGTTTATTTAATATATTGAGTATATTATTATTGTATTAATAATTTAGGTTATTGTTTAACAGTTTAATTATTGTATTGTTTTTTTTAGATATTTATTAAGAGTAAAATTCGTAAAAATTAATATTTTACTTTCTATAAATAAATAATTTTTTATGAGGTGAAGTCAGGAGCTTACAACACCGCTTATTTTGAAATGAAGAGAGTAATATATTAAACGTAGTTTCACAAATAGGGTGTCAAGTGATGGAGTGTATCTCATTCTTATAATTTACATATATGAGTGTAGAAGCGATTTAGATAGATCTTTAACTTTAAAGGGCTTTTGGTTTTTCGATTTATAAAAAAATGTGCACCAAATTCAACTTGATTCAGTTTTTTGCAAATTTAATTCGATTTTTTTAATACAAATAAGTGAAATAAAATAAGCATCAAATCAAATATTAATATATTCCAAACCACAAAATAAGCCCAACATCAAATTATATTTGAAGTTTGGTATCTAAATAACAAAATGTGCAACTACTGCCTAGGGCTAAATCTAATTCCTATCCAATCAAGTCTAAATAATACTTAATAAGTATTAGTAATTTAGTGTATATATATATATTTTTAACACATGTAATAAAATTTTAATTTTTCGATGCATCAAGTTTGAATTTTATAAATCCAAAGATCAACTTTTAAAGGAAAAAAATTATACCCTAACAGAAAATTTGAATTAGTTGTTTGATTTAATTTTTAAAATTTTTCAATATTTATTCTCAATTCTACTCTTGGCATAAATTCCAATTTATCTTTGAGCTAAGTTAGTCACATTATTAGTGTCCTTTTAAATGCCTGGGTTTTCACTTAGTATTTCATATTCATTTTGATTTGATTAATTTAAAGTTTTATCAAAAAAATTTATTTTTTTACCTTTAAATCAGGACGCTGCTTTTCAAAAATATACCCATTTTGAAAATAAAATATTTATTTTTGAGTCAAATTTAAGATTTAATTTAAAAATAAAGAAATATTTATTCATCGTAATCTTTAAGAGTGATATTGTCCACTAATTTTATCACATTAATGAGAATTTGATTTCTCTTTATTTTGTCTAAGATAAAGTAGGTGCGAAAGTAGTCGAGTTTCACAAATCACAATTATTCCATTTCTTTTGTTCTTTAGAAATTTAATTTTTTTTTAAATTTTATATGCTCAATATTATTTTATATAGTAATAATATTTGAATCAATTTCTCGAGGAAACATTTTATTTTATCACGTGTTCACTATTTTCTATCAATATCAGTCTAGAATAATGTTATACACTAAATGACTAAAATATAAATATATATTTATAAATATTTGTATTATAATGAATTAATACATAAAGGTATTTGTATTGTAGTAGATACAGGTGTTTATATTATAGTGAAAGTCTGTCTTTTGGAGAGAAAAGTTAGGAGGAATTGTCAGTATAAATAAATGGGTTCTTGGTTAAATGAAGCTTATAAAGCACCTGCTACCTGCAATGTGCTTGTTCTAATTATTTCATGCAGCGTTATCAACACGAGTCTACGCACTTGAACACTCGCTGAAAAATGCGAGGTAAGAAAAATTAAAATTTCTTTTTCGAAAGATGTATTACTTAACCATGATTGATATTCCTTTGGTGATACTGTTTATCTGATCTTGTCTCAAAATTTGAAGGCAGAGATATTATTTTCTGCTTTTCTTAATATGAATTACTTAATACGAAACTTGATTTACGTTGCCCTTCGAAGTTCGGGCAAGAACTACCTTTCATAGGTGTTGGATGTTTGAAATCAGCTATAGATCTTGATAGGTCTTGGAGACACCATTAAAAATTATGACGTGAGAATCAAAGATCGTTACTTTACAAGGATTATGACCTTCTTGCGGCAAGTGCTAAGAAAGCACCACGACATAACAACTTCATAAAACCTTGAAAGGTTAGAATTTTGAAAATGACAAAAAATGAAGAATCTGATAAGTTATGTCGCATTGGAACTTATATCAAAATGATCGTCGAAGATATCTTTGATAATGTAGACGGGGATCTTGAGTAATCTGTCCAAGTAGCCTTAGACCAGAATAAATGATTGACGATTAAAATACGCAATTCAAGTATAATGTCGGTAGATATAAATGGATTCTTGTGCCATAAAGATTTTCATAAATTCGACATTATTATATGGAGAGGTTCTCTTGTGGTGGATACGAATTATTTTGACGTTCCTCCTCAGATGGCATTATATGAAAAAGCTTGATATGCGTAATGAAATTATTTTACGTATGCAGAGGCCCGAAGGATATATGAAAATCCTTGAAGTATTTAAAAGAGCGAAGAAATTCTTGGTCACGAAGATATAGTACGCTCTACTATGAATGAGATCAAACACATAATGCGGTATGTAAAAAGAGACTACGAGATAGGAGCTTATATTATTCTAGCAATTGTAGTCCGTCTTGTTGGTTATCTTGATGTTAGGTATTATCGCTGAAAACAAAGCTCGATCTGTGTTAAATGTCCATATGTGGAATCTTGCCATATTTGGGGGAGATGTACAAACGATGCCATGAAGCTACTTGCGTGAATCATATTGAGATAATAGTTATTTATGAAGCAAATCATATTAAGTTAATCTCGTTATTCAACAAACATTTAAACCTTTTAAATACAAGGTGTTATGTGTTTATATTTATGAGTCAGAGATGACTTTACCTCATAAGATGATTAATTAAAAAAATGCAATATTTGTCCTCTTATAAGTTAACACTTTAAGTTTTTAATTCAAAAAAGAAAAAATTAAAAAAACAAAAAAAACATGTAATTTAATTGAAATTTTATATTAAAATTAAAATTAATTGAATAGCGGTGTTTATATTATAGTGAAAATGTTATCTTTTGGAGAAAAGTTAGGAAGAATTGTCTATAAATAAAATTTCTCTCCTTCTCTTTCTCTACATATTCTTGTTCTTTCTTTATTATTTAGTAATAATATATAAAAAGAGATTAATTTTATCTTTTATCTTTGCTAAAATTAAGGTGATTTTCATAACTTTTACCAATATCATTGATCGTTAGACCAAATAGATACAACTTTTAATTATAATATATTAAAAAAACTAAAAAAAATAAAAAAAATAAAAAAAATAAAAAAAATAAAATATTAATTTCAAATACATTTTTTGTTTTCATTTTCACCACAACAGCTACTATAAATAAAGATTTTTATTTATAAATTAATTAAAATATATATATTACAAAACATGATTTTTTAATCTATTTTCTTTGAATCAACTCATTGGAAAAATGAATGATGGAAGCAGATTCTCAATTTGAAATAGTGAAAAATTTCATGATTTTTTATGTGAAAATACTACTATTTTTCTTTTGATTCAATTAAAAATATAAATAGCCATTTAATATTTTTAAATAGAAAATTTTAATGAAAAATAGTGGCTTTTTAGTAGTGTAAAACTTGTAAAATGCTCGTCTCATTATATTCCATTTCCACTCTTCGTCCAAAAAAAAACAACTCAATATATAAAATATTTCCGTTCACGCGAGTTCGAAGAAGGATGAGATTTATTTTTCGTCTATTATGTTTTTCTACACGAGAATATTGTTCAAGTTCAGTGTACTGTTAAAGTAAAATAAATAATTACTTTGAAATGTGCACACATGTTGAACCTGTGTGATTTTAAATATTCCATAAAAATTCAAGATAAATAAATTCAATTATTAATAATCAGTGATTATATAATCGTAAAAATAAGGCAAATAATATATTATTATATTTTTCACAAGAGGTTAAATTGTATGATTATTACACCTTTTATAAATATTCAAGTTATGGTCAAACCAATATTAACTTCATGTGAAAACGTAAAAAATAAAGTTTAATTATGATTATTATGGAGTAAATTTGGGACAAAGAACTAATTATTTAACTTAAACTTCTTATTATACTTATTAAATAGACCTTTAGTCTTTCAACCTTGTTTTGTCACATGATTACCAAGAAATTCTTCTTTTATTGATGAAAATATTTTTTAAAAACTGGTGTATCATGTTATGACGATTTTTACTCTCTTCAATTTTGATGTCTGTTTCTTGGCTTTCTTTGACGTATATCTTTAGATGCTTTATCCAGCCTAAAATAAATCCCCATCCTTCTTTGTGGAATGAAGGCACCGTGCTAAAAACATCAAATTTGACGTTCAAAGCGTTAACGTCACAAGTTTGAAGTATAACAATAACATTTTAACCATTGTTGTCCATTTAAACTTTTCTTACTACCTTACTAAATGCATGAAAAATTAATTTTACTTCAAATGATAAGAGAAAGAAGGAAAGAAAAGAATTACCTAATTTGTGTGGTTATTCTTGTTGTGGGATAAAGTTTTGACATCTCCTTATTTTGTGACAACAAAAGAGTCTTACAAACAAAGTTTGTTTGTGCTCAAAGGCAACCATATCCATCAAATCATGTCAAAGGGAAGGCAATAAAAGAATAAAATCAAAATCAATTAACTCTTTGACAATGTAAAAAAGATTAATGACCAAACACTTCTTTGTTATTTTTAGAGATTAATCATGGTTCTTTTTTGTTTGGTGTAGATAATGTTGCATCTTCGTAGACATGTTTGTTTTTTTAAAGTTTTTCTTCTAGATGGTATTAGGTTGATGCCTTTTATGCGGGCTGAATTTGCCTTTCGCTAACTTAGAACACGTTATATTCTATTGTTATTATTTCTATAAATTTCAATTACTTGACTTACTTGTCATTACTACCAAGTTCCTTGACCTTATGTCAATACCAGGAGCCTCATCCTCTTTACATGGCCTTACGACTTTGTGGAAACATGTATTTATGGTCAATACGTGTCGAGGGCCTAATCACTATGATCCCTTTTGTTGAGGAGATGCCCATTCTTCCGAAGTTGCGAGACTATTATTTTGTACGTGTTTCTTAGAAGGAGTATCTCATACTCTAAGTTTTTTACCTATTCAAAAATACTGTTTGAAAAGATACCTTTTGTTAAAGTTGTTCGAGCTTTTTCTAGAAGCTAAACCTTTAATTCATTTTAAAAATAAAAAGACATGGTACCCCTTAACTAATTATGTTCAAAGTTTAATTGAAATATTATATATATGAGTATATCATTTCTTACAAAAATTAAATGAATAAAATTATTTATACACATATAATATGAATTGTGAAGCATCGATACACATTATTTGAATTCTCTTCATCGGAAAGTTAATAGGATTAAAAATAATATATATGAATCGAATTAAATATAAAACATATATCTAAACTCTCACATACGAGATTTTAATATTTCATAATAAAAAATTTTAACTCCGTTATTGTATTGGAGATAACACCAATATATATACTTAGTAGGTATACACCTCTACTATTTCTCTCGTGATTTGTGCTTATTCTATTATCCTCAATCAACATTCATTCATGAATTTTTGTTTCTTATTTGAGACAAATAACATGTTGCAAATATTATGTTTGTCCTCAAAGTGAGTACATGACAATTTCTTTTGTAGGCCAAAAAAAAAAAAAAAAATTCCCAGAGTAGCTCAATAGACTAAAAAATTTATTTTCCCTATATATAGTATATTTATTTATTTATTAATTTAATCATTAATTAATTAATTAAACCTTAGAAATTATACTTTTGGCCCTTTTTCGTTTTTTTTAAAAAAAATAAATAAATAACAGAGTTGAAAAAAAATAATTATTTCTTTGTTCTTTTTGTTTCGGTAGGGGTTGTCGGCAGTGAAGTATGGGTAAGACAGAAGAATCTTTGCGGTCGAACGTAGCGGCGGACCGGTATTTAAAATATATAATTTTTTATATTAATTTTAAAATTAAATCTTAATGATAATAAAATTTATGATGAAATTTTTATAAAGTTTTTAGTAAATTATTCATATGTATATATAGTATAGGAGTAAAAGCTATAGAACAAGCTAATTGCTTGAAAAGCTGGGTCCGCCCCGATTAGTACTATTCTTGAATGACTATGGAATTATAATTTAAATATTTATTAAATTGCATTTATAATTAAAATTATTATTAATTATTTCGCTAGTAAAGTTATTTATAGTTTCTAAAATCACGATATTTGTAAAGTGAATTTTTCGATACTTAAGAGTTTGAATTGACATAATGTAATATTTTGTGATTACATACGGTGGCTGGATGAGAGTGGGTCGCGAGAGAGAAGGATCGATAAGGCAGGCGATCGAGCCAGAGTTTGAATCTGAGATTCGGTCGAAATTTAGTAGCTTTTGTTTAAATCGTATATTTGTGTTACGAAATTCATTAGATATGTATAAATATTAAATTTAGATTTTAATTATTAACACTTGAAGTCTGGATTTCAAATTTTGAAGCCATAAAAATTGAAATCATAATTTAAAACACGGATAAGCTTATAGATTAGCAAAATTCTGAAGAAAGGTGGAAGCATGATACCTCAAGCAAATCCCACATCAAAATGGGGTACATGAAAATGTATAAGTTTTGTGACATGGCTAAATTTACATGATACGCGTATATTTAGACTCGATAATAATGTAATCCACAAGATAAATCCGTAAAATCTATTAAATTAAAATAAACAATACGTGTTATAAACTTGAACTATGATACACGATATAACGATAGTTGAACGGTAAAATAAATCAGCAAAGGGAGGAAAAACCCAAAACAAATTCGTATAATTTTTTAATTAACTTTTAAAATTTAATTTTAATTAAATTACATGTTTTTTTTGTTTTTTTAATTTAATATTAAATTAATTAAATTAATTTTAATATTTGAAATTTTATAACTTAATATTCTTTTTTCTGTTTTTATATTTTTAATTATCAAATCAAAATTCTCACAAACGTATAAAAGGAGATGAAAAAGAAGATCAAAATCCATAGATTATGATAATTTCAAAATTTTATAATTAATAATTATAATTCCTTCCTCCGTTCTTTTTTACTAATTTAATATTAATTTTATACGTCTAGAAATCATTTTGTTAAGTATTTATTTTATTAAGTTGCGTATATTAATTTATGATTTTGAAAATTTTAAATTTAATTATTTATAATCAATAATTACTTAATTACATGGTAATCGAACTGCAAAATTTCTTCCTAATTTGCTGTCGATAAAACTCAAGATAGGTACTTGCATGTTCCATAACCTGAAAAATCACAAGTAAATAAATAAATTTGAAGTTATTGAGATTAGTAATCTAGAAAATAAAACAGTTATCTATTATAATATATAATTAAAACACATTGATAGTGCCAATAAAAAATATTATAATGCGAGTGGTTAATTTATAATATATATTTATCGTATTGAAACTTTTCATACTATCGGTATAATTTAATTTGTCGTAGCAAGTTGTTTGCCTTATCTTTTTAGGTATTAGGAAAAGAGCTGCATGTACTTACGGTTGTTGATCTTACATTGTCAAGCGTGTAGAAGTTAAACTCTAAAAAGAAAAGTATTATCGATATGACAACAACGGCGGATTTAGAGATGGGTTACGGGTTCACGTGAGCTCCCGGTAAGCTTTTATCGAAGCTATGTATGTGTGTATATATATATAAATTCACTAAATAACTACATATATTTAGTTGTAAAATTCAATTATTATTATAGTATTAAAATTAGTTGTAGAATCATATTTCAAATCCCTCTATTAATCTATTTATAGTAGTAAGAGATACGACATTAGGGGTTGATATAGAAGATGGGTTATGGGTTCACATGAACCCAACGAAAAACTTACCCAAACGTGTGTGTATGTGTGTGCGCGCGTGTGTGTATATATATATATATGGAAATTCACTAAATCTTTATAGATATTTGGTTGTAAGCTTCGGTTATTATTATTATTATATTAGCAGACTCGTTAGCAGGAACCCATATATTTTTCAAATTAAATTGCGTCTATTTCTAATAGTAAGAGATATGGCAGCGGGGGCGGAATTTAGAAGATAGGTTACGGATTGCATGGAGCTACAAATAGAAACTTACCCGGACAATATATATATATATATTGAAAATTCACTAAATAACTATAGATATTTATGAGTGAAGGAGAGCCTTGAAGTAAGCCCAGTGCAAAGATTCTTTGCCATGTGATTAAGTCACGGGTTCAAGCCATGGAAATAGCCTCATGAAAATGCAAGGTAAGAGTAGCCACCAAATTATTGGCAATAGTCGATAGCCCTAGGACATACGTAGTGGGAGTTTTGTCATTTTGCCCTTTTAACTAGATATTTGGCTATATAGGTTATTATTATAGTATTAATTTAAAGTCATTATAAGAATGCGTATATTTCAAATCTGAATGCGCGTCTATTTCTTATATAGTATATAAATTAAACTAAAAAATGATTCAAATACTTACTTGGATCAGCAAAGACAATGACACCAGAGCCCAAAAAATCACAATTGAAATCATTCCGGCCCTTAATTTGATAGTAAGAATTCATGACAAAGGCTGCATGAGACCTAACAGTGTTAGGGCTATAGCATGGGCCTCCAGCTTGAACTGGGCCACAATCTACACCTTGATTTATGCAGACCCAATTTAAATTAGCCTGCAATTGTGCATCTGTTGCCTCTGCTTTCGGCATGCAGAATTTCCGGCCCATTAGTGCTGCAGGCTTCGGAAGTGATTGGGCCGGGAGTCTTGGGCCTGGTTTTGCTGCTGGTTTTTGAACAGCAGGCTTTGCGGGGTGTCTTAGACCTCTTGGTTCTGGAAGACCCTGTAATCATCAAAATTACAAAACTTATTATCAAGAAAGACAGATGTAGAATTTGAACTTTATTGAGTTCGAGTTCAGAATTCTATCACAAATCATTTGATTAATTTATTTAAAGCTTAATCAATAAATTTTCGCAATACATATATAAAATTTAAGTCAAAGTTATTGAATTGAAATAAAACCATAAGTAACCACCTCTACAGATCTTGTTACTAATTTGTATTGGATGCGAGTTATACCGATGGCTTCTACTTCGAAAATCATTTTCTATAGACAGATTTAATTGAAAATGCAAAAAAAAAGTATTGACAACAAAAGCGATGATAAATATTAAAAGAAAGAAAAGTACTAGCAACAAAAAAATAATGATGACCAAAGTAAAAAGAAATAGCAATAGTAATAAAATTGAAGGAATAAGATCATTCAACCATAAAAGTAACAATATTGAGGGACTAGGTAGGTGCTCCGGTAGAACCATGAATGATGTACCCCTGAAAGACAAATGTTCGACTACCTACTAATGAGTCCACCTAATTTTCGACCTCCACGCTCTCCTATAGAAGATCATGTCCTTAGTGGTGAAGATGTTATGTTTTGTCCCCAATCGCTATCTTACTGATTTTTATAGGTTTACCTCCACCACTTCTTGGAGCACATCACTTTACCAACCTCTCGCACCTCCACCGATGGGCATGCATCACTGCTTCGCCCGCATGCGAAACATACCGATCTACGACTTCGCGCATCTTGTTTATCACAATGGTCATTCTCTCCTTTGCCTCGTATATCTTTGTTTCTAATCTTATGTCTCTAGTATGCCAACATCCCATCTAAACATCCTCGTTTGTTACCTTCATCTTCTGAATGTAAGATTTTTTGACTAGCGGCCTCGACCCAGTACAACACAATTCGGTACAAAACCACTCATAGTACTTACCTTTAAATTTCGATAACATTCTTATGAAATAGGATACTAGATACGAGCCTCAATTTCATCCACCTACTCATATACGATGTACGACATCACAAGTCGATCTCTACATTCCTTGGGTTATAGACCAATAATATATATGAAGTTTAACTCCCTAAAGGTTAGATTGTGTGTCAATCCTCACTTTCCTATTCGCTCTTGTGATATGTCGCTAGATTGTGCTCATGTCTTTACATTTTAGCCTTACTTGACACATGAAACCCTTAGATTTTAACGTCTTGTCTCACACCTCCAGTCTATCGTTAACTCTGTCCTTGTCGATTATCTTATGTCATTTATAAATAAGCAGCATTCTACTTGATATGTTCCCTTGAATATGTCGCGTCAACTCATTTATAACTA
Source organism: Datura stramonium (assembly GCA_018107945.1). Lineage (NCBI taxonomy): Eukaryota > Viridiplantae > Streptophyta > Magnoliopsida > Solanales > Solanaceae > Datura > Datura stramonium. The sequence continues at coordinate 145,391 of JACEIK010000970.1, read as the reverse complement.
AAACAAATACAAACGGACTAAGAGTTGAACCTGGGGCAACTTTATCACGACGAGAAAGTATTAGTCTCCTCTCACTATTTTTATAATCTTCATTCCATCCTTACATGTCCTTTGTTATTCTAACATATGCAACATGTACACTTCTAAGCTCAATGAATTGCTACTAAATTTTATGTAACTAGCTGGTACATTAGTGATGAAAAAAAATATCAAAATAATATTAAAACTTTGTGGCAAATGGCATTTGTTTTTCATCTCTTTCATGGTTCATTATACCATGGGAGTAATCGGCTAAGCAACCCAAATTCCTCTAAACCAAAATATGCCTTGTTTTCATTAATAAACCAAGCCTATCATTTCAGTACCTGTTGAAAATAATGGGGACCTATTAAAAAATATTTCTATTAATCTCTATATAAGAATAATACAAGTTTCTATTAACAAACATCTCGAGTACTGGTTTGTGGAAAAAGTTGTCTTTTCCTCACATGTTCTTGCATATTATATATATAAACTTGCGAATTTCTATGAAACGACGCATGCTCAGATTATTATTTGTGGTAGCAAGCATATATAATCTACAATTCTATCGGAATATTTTTGATTTACTCGATTATAGTTGTTTTGATGATTGAAGCCTTGACGACAGAGGACCGTTAAACAAAGATTTTATGGTTTGTACAATGGAAAACAACAGAAAAAATGTTTGAAAAAACTCAACAGAAATGTGAAGCAAAGAAAAGTGGAAGAAGAAAAACAGTATGTTGAAAGTGATCATGCTATTAACTCGTGTTTGATAATATGGATCAGCGTGTATATATAGCGTTTTTGTAAACTACAAATATTGATTACAGGCGAATAATTGGCTTTTGACAGAAAAATTTGACTTTCTTTTGATCTGATTTATATGATCTGAAACCTTCTTTAACAATATAATTATATTCATTGCATTAAACTCATGTGCTTTTTGTTGAATAATAATCAATTATTCTTGCAGCTATATGATATTCTTAATTTATATTTAAAAGTCATTCCATTTTATTTACATTACCAACATTGGACAAGCGAAATCAAACTTGTGAAGTTTGTTCTGAATGCTGCGTCCAATGCTGTTTATTTTTCAACGTTTTGAGCATACAAAAAAAATTGTATTTTTCTAAACTTTAAATCTATCTATATTTGGCTGCTTCTCTTCCCTTGTGTTTCTTTAATAATATTAAAAAAAACAAAAAACCAATTTCCTATTTTATTTTTTTTAAAAAAAATTTAAATTGCGTTCGATACAAAGAAATATTTTTAAAAACTAAGTGAATTTGTTGTTTTTGTTAACTTTTTTTTAAAGTTGGAATTCCTACTCAACCAAAAAAAAAAAAAAAAAACTTCTCTTTTTTATTTTTTCAATACAGAAAATTCTAGTTAATATATAATACCAATAGTATATATATGTTTCTCTTGTTTAATTAAGAGTATTAAGAAGCTCAACCATTTACCTTTTATAAATAAAACACATGAAAAGTTGATGGAAGCCAACTTTCTTTCTTTTTTGGAAAATTAAATAGAGAAATGATCAATTAATAACTTTTAAGTTCCAATTATTCAAGATAGGAGACATTTGAAAAAAAGTTTTAATTTGGCCATTTTCCATTTTAAGATTTTTTCAATTACTAGGTAATTCACTTATAACAAACAAGTCGATAATATATCAAAAATATCTATTATAAGCTTGTGATTCGATTTTGAGATTGAATTTTAAATATACTTGATTATATAATAACAAATCGAAAGATCAATATACGAGACAACTTAGTTTGTTGATAGCATTATTTTTCATGTCTTCACATATGGGATAACATAATATTTGTCGTACTCTCTTTATTTTAGATACTAAATAAATCATAATTAAAGAATAAAAATGTTCAATTCCTCTGTTTAATTTAGTTGAATGTAGTAAACTAATTTATCAAATTGAAAAAAATAGAAAGTAGAATATATAGATAATGAAATTGGCAACATATTTTCATGCAATAACCATAAATAAAAACTACACATCAACATAATTAAATTAGTTTGTGAAATTAAATCAAAGTACATATTTTGAAAACAAAATGTGAATATGTCAAAACTAATCCTTCAAATGTTGGAGTATAGTTGAAAAATCTTCATTTTTTGGGGGGGCCATAAAACTCAAGATAGGTACTTGCATGTACCATAACCTACAAAAATCACAAACAAATAAAAGACAACAATCATTAGATTTTCAATATAAAAAATTAAAAAAAAAAAAAGATTTGTCGGAATATGCCAGCAGCAGATTACTTATCTTATTTTTCTGAACAGTTACTAATTTTACTTATCGCGAACAACTATGTATAGTTATCTTTTGACTTTAACTTCCGTAAATTGAGCATTGTGAAAAGAACTTTTTACTCTGTTAGATACTCTAAATGATGATTAATTATAATATCTAATAAAAAGTGAGATAGTGATCTAGAAAATAAATTAGGTCACCTGCTACGATACACATTATACTGCAAGTGATTAACTTACATGCACTTCCAATGTGAAGAATTTTTACACTATTAGTATAATTTAACATTATATCTGGTTGTTTGTCTAACACTTTGGGTTACTAATCCGCTTAATATGAACAGTTACTTATAATTATGATAATTTTAGTTTTTTTAGTGTATATGATGATAAATTCTAAGTAAATATCATTAGTCTTTAATGATTTGATAATATAAAAATTCTTAATAGCTGAGCGAAAAATAATGAATACTTACTTGGATCGGTAAAGACGATAACAGCAGAGCCCGAAAAATCACAGTTAAAGTCATTTCTACCCTTGGTTTGGTAGTAAGAATTCATAACAAAGGCTGCATGAGACCTAACAGTGTTTGGGTCAAAGCATGGGCCTCCAGCTTGAACTGGGCGACAATCCACACCTTGATTAGTGCAAACCCAATCTAAATTGGCCTGCAATTGTGCATCTGTAGCCTCTGCTTTTGGCATGCAATTTCTTGCCCATTGGTGCAGGCAGGAAGTGGCTGGCTGGGAGTTTTGGGCCTGGCTGGACTGGGAGCACTGGGCCTGGCTGGGCTGGGCGAGTACTGGGCCTGAAAGCTTTGCTACAGTGTTGGAACACGCTTTCTGGGGTTTCTTGGGACCCTTGGTTGTGGTGGTATTTGGGGCTGTGGCTGCAGCTGCGGCTGTGGCTGTGCTGGTTGTGGAAGAGGCTGTATACATCAAAGTTACAAAACTTGTTAACAAATCTATATTGAGTTTATAGTCTTATGCAACAACAACAATAAAAAAAAAAAGAAAAAAAGAAGAAAGTTAAGAATAAATACATAATTCGGCCAACTAGTTTATCAATATGATAAAAAATATACAATATATACTAAATCAGTGTATATATTGTGTATAGGTGTGTATATTATATGTATATTTAGTATAAAGTATAAACAACCCACACACTTCATTATATATTTGTAAACTAGATGGCCGAATGCTCAACCTGTAATTATCCCCCAAAAAGCAGAGATATGGAGTTTGAGTCATTAAACAAGCTATTGTAAGTGACAAAGTGACCTTGCTATACGATCTATTGAGATATGAAGAAAACATCCATCAAATTGTGCTTAGGTGATAAAGTGGTGTTGCTATCGATCTACTGAGATTTAGCCGATCTAAGAAACAACAATAACCCGAGTGTAATCCCATCAAGTAGATACGAGGACGGTAGAATGTATGTAGACCTTACTAATACCTCGAGGTAGAGTAGATGTAAGAAAATGTTAAGGAAAGTTTACCTTTGGTGGGACTGGCATTGGGAGCAGGCACTGGTCCTTTCATGATTCCAATATTATAAACTGGAGTAAAATCAGGCCTAAACAATCCAAAGTTCCTCTCAGCAGTAGAACCTGGTTTGAAGTATTCTCATTAAACAAACCAAAAATATAAGTCTCAATTTGGTATGTGGCATCAATAGTGTCCTACACCAGACACGCCTTTCCTAAGTAATCCACCATTGTAAGAAGCTGCATTTTCTACATTGTGGTTCAAAAGTTTCCCCCATTGAAGGCCACCCTGTTTCTGCTGCAATGATTTGAACATCGTCATAACCAAGCCTCTTCATTGACATGTAAACAGCATCCAACAACATATCAAACATGTTTGTGTATGTTCTATTACTAAACTTGTCAGAAAATGCACCATTGTTCTGTGAACAATAGGAAATCAACTTGTTGTGGATTGTAACCAAAATATGGATATGGATTCACCATAAAAGGACCTTTCGTTTCGCGTAGAAATTGCAACATTGGTGCTAAAATACCAACATCCCAGCCAGGTCTAAATCTAGCAGAGCTAGAAGTTTTGCCCGAACTCAGTAAAATACCTAAAGAATGTGGTGTTGACACTTTGATTGTGTTGATACCAGATTGAGTTAGTGCTTGATAAAGGGTCCTCATAGCACCAACTAATTTGTTGTGTACTTCTGGTGTTTCCCAATGAAGGATTTCATTTCCAACAGCAATGACATCAATCTTGGTTTGTAGGTAAAATGGCTTGATATTTGCATCCACATAACTCTTAGCATAACCAATGTCCAACAATTTGGGAATTTCCCCGTTTGGGACAGTGACAGTAACTGAGATGTTTGTGTTGGCAAAGGCACGTAGGATGTCTGGATTCACATCGAAGATTTTGATTTTTGTCGATTATGGTTTTGTCCTTGAGGTGTGCTACTTGGGATGGTGGGGGTGAAGTTGTTGCCAAGGGTGCCATGGTTAACACCTATACAGGAAACTAAAAGAAAAACATTGAATAAAGATAGATGGAAATAAACAACAAGGTACATAATGGAGATGTTGTTTTCTTATTGATAGACACCTCCATTTTGTTTCTTGTTTTTTTTTTTTTTGTGGTTTTATGGAATGAAAATGGGAAGGAGTAACTATTTATAGGAGTGAAATATAGATTGATGGCCATATGTATTTTGTATGGTTTGCTTAATTTTTAGATGTTAGAACTATTGATGGGAAAAGTTCTTGTTTAGTTAAGTGTGAGACATGTAAAAATTCGAATGGTAAGAAACGTTTAAAGGCACCACAATTTGTGCAAAACTGAAAAATGTCCAAGAAATGTGACAATGGAGTATAGAGTTTTTCGGGCATTAGGATGCGACTAAATTCGAGTTCGTATTAACGCGATTCGTTTCTAAGGGCAGCTCTAAGTAGAATTTTTAGATTCCGAAAGTGAACTCAGGAAGTCAAACCCATCTGATTAAGGAGTGGAGAGGTCCCAGTATGCAAAATATAAAGTTAACGCAAGCTTGATTTGTTTTCTAGTATAACTAAAAAAATATTGAACGAGAAAATCGAATAATCAAAATTTTATTAATGTTAAACCAAAAACCGAATGGGAACATTGAAAAAAATCAAATCGATTTTACGATTAGTCGATTTGAGGACATTAATAATATAAGAGACGATCCCACGATTATTAAGCTCTACTACATGGAGTAAAAGAGGATAGATCACAAGGTGCAGTGAGCCGCGATTCTTCGGCGTTACCGCGAGTTGTTTGCTTGTTCGAAGCCATCACTTATCTGATCGTAGCGTAGCGTAAGCTTTCTTGTATGCGAAAACATCGCCAACTATAATATTGACCATACAAATTGTAACCTTTTGACTACTTTTTCTTTTTCTTTTTCCATTTTCAGACATTTTGGTTATTGAACTTTAATACTGGAAATACTTTTTATACAGGGGAGGGGGTTTCAAGAGAAGCTTCACTTGCTTCCTATTTGGAGGTTATTCTACTGTCGTATTACTTAAATTTTATTGTATCGTATTATTGTCAGTAGCATCTGGAGATGAAATATCTCATTTGTATAAGTCAATTTGATGTAATGCGTCGTTCTTAATAACCTTTTCTCATTTTGCCTTTATTTTTATAATTTCACGCCACATCTTTTTATAGTTGTTATCGCTGTCCATATTTTCTTGTAGGTTTATCCTTCAAAGTTGTTGATTTGTAATATTATATAACGACGGAAAATGATACAATCTATCCATATATTGTATTTATCAAAACAATACAATATGAGACAATACAACACAATCAGATACAATATCACATTATGAAACAATACGTAACGGCCATTGAGCAAGTGTTAGATTTCAAGTTCACTTTGCTCTTAAGGCAAAGCTTTGCTATAGTTTAAGAAGCATTTTTCCTATGTATGTCCAATCCAACCAGCAGAAAAAGTAAAAAATCCATAGTCATTTAACAGTTGGGATTCAAAAATAACTGCAAAAAGGCAACACACATTTACTTAATTGTGCTAGAAATCAATCAGAAGTTACAAATTTTATGCATCAAAGACCCTACCATGCACCCTTTTGATAACTGAATATCTTGAAACAGAATCAGCACTAAAATTTACTGAATGAGAGTTTAAGCAATTCCGTTACTGATAAAAAGAGGTGGCAGTAAATATGATACACAAAATGAACTTGCATGATAATATTGTTCTTCCCCTGCTAGTAGGATGCTCAATTCATGTTTCTTTGGAGGGTCAGCATGAGGCAATGTGAAGAGAGAGAATAGTTTCATCGACCTTTCAGTACGCTGGATGTCAAAATAGAGTTATTGTTAAAATGAGCAGCTATTAAAGGAAATATTTGTTGCTACGAGAAATGATAAGCGCAATCATTTCATATTACAAGTGTGGGTGGTCCCATAAGGGAAACAACATAGTTAAGTGTCTTTACTCCAGTTTGGATTTGTTTGTCGGTTTGACTTGGCACGTTGTTTAAGAAAGTAAATAAGACTTTTAAATCTTATGGTTTTAAACTTGTCATATGAAAGTTAGAATTTAAGAGTTGTCAAAAAAGGAAATTATCACAACAACTTTTAAAATCAATTTGTTTATGAAATTTTAAAATCAAACAAACAAATTGAAATGGTGGGAGTATTAGTTATCCAATTCTCAGTGACGACAAAAAGTACAGAGACAAATATATAGATATACATGCTTATTAGAGAAAAGAAGAAAAAGTCTTGAACTTACTTTGTCCAGCTGATTCACTGGTTGGCGCTGTCTGTTTGGAATGCTGCCTGATTCTGGTAATGCTTCTGAAGTATTTAACTTATGAAATGTCTGCAAAGCTTTGGTAACGAGTAGGCGTACATGTTTGCCTCCATTGCTGAGAGATTTTTAAGCTGTGAAGTTTCAGGGTAATATATTAGAATTTACAAGAGTATATTTCTTCCTCAAAATAGCAAACACAATTCCACTAAAGAAAATCCCACTCCCCGCCTCAAAAGTAAAAGAAGAAATTACTGTATGTATTGCCTCTCACAGTCCACTCTCTCTCCCCAAACATTGTCTCAAATGAAAGGTTCACTCCGTTATCTTATGGGAAGCTATGGCAAATGCTACGGTGTTTCTTCACCTTAAGCATGGGAAGTTTTGGTCGAACAACTATAAAATCAATAGTCAGTCACTTTCTATTTCTTTGGCCATTCTCAATCTGGCACAAAGTTATCACAGGACAAGAAGTGAGCATTTTCTAAGTGGAAATACATGTTTTTCCTCTAATGCTACATAGCCCTAGATAAGCAGGGAAACAATTTTATAATGCATAAACCAGGCTTAATTACTTATTCAATTGCACAATGTACTACATCTATTAGATCAAACAGAACTGATTTTGTAAATTAACACACACCCTATCATCCACTGGAGCATCAGCTGAATTTGCCATTTGAGTCAATCTTATAGAATGGATGGCAATTGTACTTCCATATTTTTAGATATAAACACTGATGTAACTAGATCAGTATAACGACTCCTTTTCTTTTATACACACCCCCACAGACTCCTTACATGACTAAGATATTGATCATCAAAATGACACATGCATCAGAATGTAAAAAGCATTTTCTGAAGAGGTGAATAAGCATACCCTCAACGCCATGTGACCTACTTAAATTATCTCAAGCCAGTTCCAATTTTGTGAAACCGCATCATAATATCTTCAATAGAGCCTCACCTATTGAACATGTTTGATTCAGAGCTCTGTACAGATTACTAAACATTTAAAACCAATAGAATTGAGTAAATAACTGAACTCACCATATAGATGTCAGGAATATCCTCATGGGCGCTAAATCATTGGAATATTGTCATCAGTAGACCAACATGATAAACCTTGATATAAAAATAAGAAACTACTGATCAAAAAGAAGCCTTGAGATTTCCGCATAATGAAATGGTAACAATTGGAACTTTTCAGAGTCTCTTTCATCCTCAGAACTTGGGTTAACTTTTCTAGTCAACAAAGCAGAGATTAATAAGAAACCCAACAAGTACAATCTGCATGGTTATATGACAGTGTTGAATATAAATTTCTACTGGAATTGAAATGATCTACGGTAGAGCGGCACCCAGCATTTCTGGACAAAAGCTTGATGAATGAGAGTGAAAGCAGTCATTATTATATTAACAAAAAATAATTGATTAACCATCTGGTTGTCAATACAACGTAGAGTGAGCTTATCTTGCTTGAAGTAACTTGCGTCTATGTCTAGACCCATACAAGACATGAGAGAAGACGCAAAACTCTTGGTTGTAGGAGCCAGATAGCTTTATCAGAAAGTTTCCCAGAATACTTATTAGGATATCTTATGTAAAAATTTCATCGATGTAGTATTTTTTTCCTTGGAATTGGTGAAACAACACATTCTACTGTCAACCTATAGGTCTAAAGGTGGAATTTCCACTATGAGAGATTGAGGAACAGTTGCAGAAACTGGAGTGATATATGGTTTTGACAAAACAAAAATTTACTGCTGATAGTTGAACTTGACCTGCTGTCTTGGATAAATATTATCTCATCAGCTTTTGTAAAGGAAGGTGTGTTCTTGAAATCATCCGGCAATTCAAGCACCAAATAAAGCTACTAGAGGAATGGGATTTCATATTTTCAGTTAGAGCTGCAATTGAGGAAGATTTAACCAAGGGCTATAATAGTATTGGACATTAAATTGTTTATTCGAAAATGGATGATATGACTTCTTTTTTCAGTTTATTAGTTGGGTGAAAGCTTCATTTCCAGCAGCACTATAAAGCTTTTTCAGGAGTACAGGCATTTTGCTAACCATGCAGGTATTCTTTAGGCGTTATATTTCATAATAACAGTGACTACTCAATTTGGCCCAGAAACTTTTCAAATGTTACTTTATCCTAATGCATTCAATGCTTCTTTTCAAATTGGTTCCCAGTAAGAGTCAAATTTGAGGACAAGCAGCACTTTTTTATATGAACAGCAGAATTTTCGAAAATACATACTTGAGTATGGACATATATTTATAGACACACTACTATGTAAAGGAGTTCCTTTAATCTTCAAAATCCACCCTCCATTTCTATGTCTTGTGGCTTATGCGAGAAGAACGTAGATGAATTGCAGAGCATGATGATGAGATTGGACAGAATAAACATGAAAAAAATGAATTCAATAAGTAATTATGATACAAGATGGATGTATATGGCCACTTCTTTTATGCTACGGGTCTAATAAAGCACCAACTAAGTAAAAGAAATTTCTTCCTTATCTCCACTCTTGTGCTCATAGTTCAATTAAAGGATCCTATAAAGAGATATGACACCTGGACCTAACTCAAATCCCAAAGCTAGCTCACGAGGGGAGGACTGCCTGAGTACCGCAGTTCATTCCTAATCAATGTGGGATTCTAACCTAACACCCCTTTCACGCTCAAACCCAGCAGGTGTGGACCGGGAGTCCAAACGGGGATGGACACAGCTCACGATACCATGTAATCGAACCCGAGAAATAACAAGCAAAGGTGAATTAGACACCCCGCTTTTTGTAACATCGATATAGTAGGGGTAACATAGGTCACAGCTTATTCTTGTTTCATAAATAAGTTACGAAGTCTTTGAAAGGAATAAAAAGAAAGAAAGAAGAAAGAAATTGGAGACTACATATATTGCTTCTAATCAAAAGTTTGCTCCGCTAGGTTTTCAAGAAATTATTCTTTATCGAAGAGTGGCATCCTGCCATCCTCGAATAAACTACTAATACTACTGTCCCTCAATCCCACACTAGTTGGGGACTGTTATATGAATCCTCTTTATCATTTCGCTCTATTTTGACCGTCTCTATTCCAATACTGAACACTTTATCTTAGGGGTTCTCTAGGTTTCACACATCCTTATGCGGACATACAAATTGAGCTAGCAACAACTTCTAATAGAAGCACCTAATTCTAAATCTGTAAAATAGCATCACTAACAGTTTCTCCACAACAGAGAAAACACAACAAACAAATCTGAGTCGAAACTTAAATTAACCGGGCACTGCATTTTTTTTTGATCGGGTAATAACCGGGCACTGCATTTTGAGAGCTTTAAATTAGCAAAATTTCCAAGCAACCAAAAGCTTACCAACAGACATCCATTCAGGTGGTCTGATAGTGCATTTCCCTCTTTTCTTCAAAGCCACAGCTAACCAGAGAGGCACCTGTGCAGCTATTTGTGGACGAAAAGGTCCAAAATCTCCCTGTCAATCAGTACATTTTCCACAAAAATCAACATAAATACCAGAAAGATTATATGAATGAATTTTAGTCAATAAAGGAGTAGAATAATACAGATATGAGATTCAGAGGTTCCATTCTCATGTTTGGCACAATTTCAACCATTTCATCTTCCTTCAAACTCCAACTGCATAATTCAGACATAACAAGCTCAAAATCATCATTCAACATTACCCCTGAACATGAAATTAACACAAAATCAAACGAAAATTTCTAAATTCATTTACACTTGAATGAAATACCGGATCTAGGATTTTAAACTAGTGCCGGAAACACTGCTTATATATTTGAATCGGATCCGTGAACATCAATTAAAAACATAAATCAGCATAAAATCAAATGAAAAATGAATTTGATTTGCAACTGAAAATAGAAAATTTTAAGAAAATTCACAGTGGGAAGAGGAAATGATAAAATTACGAAGATTAGAAGTAAACGAACCTCGGCTGCTGAAAATGCGACAGCACTATCAGATTGGCTCGCCATTGCTGTTATCTTTTTGCTTCTTCGTGAACTTAAGGGTTTGAATACTGAAGCTGATTTGCTAAGCCCTAGTTTTGTTAATGGCGGGAAATGTGAAAATGGTTAATAAATAGGGGGGATGGACCATGTGATACCTTGATAAAGTAGAAATTAGGGGTTAATTAGACAATCAAAAGACTTTTGGGCTACTTTTTGGTTACAAAAAGTTAGTGAAATCAGTCCGAGCAAAATATACTTTTATACGGCTTATTGTTATAAACGTATTTGTATTACGGTGAATGTTTATAAAATTATTTGTATTGTAGTAGATATATGTGTTTATATTAGATTGAAAAGTTAGGAGGAATTGTGTTTATAAATGGGGTTATAACTTTAGATTGTATTTAAATCACATTGATAGAAATAGAATTTATATAAGCCTGCCATTTATACCAATATTCTTGTTCTTTATCTATTGTTCATAACAACTATGTTTAAATGAATACTTATTTATTAGATATATTTGAATTATTAATTTAAAATACAGTACTTTAAATGGGTTAAAGTTTTTAAATCTTGACTTTGCTTTCGTTTAGAGCTTGTAATTTTTAAAGTACCATAACATATTTATGTGAATAAGAGCATGTTATAAGTGTGAACTTATAAAAATTTCATGAATTATTTTTCGAACGATAATATATTATATTCGTAAGTTAATGCAGTTTATTCAACAAACATTTTAAGCCTTTTCCAAATACAGGTGTTATGTGTTTATATTTAGAGGTCGATATGACTTTACCTCATAAGATGATTAATTAAAAAAAATGCAATATTTGTCCTCTTATAAGTTAACACTTTAATGTTGTGATTATTTATTAGCTTAGGTAGGCTTTATATTAAGCATGACAAACATGTTGGGTTAACCCGGTTTGGCCCATTAAAATTAGGGGAACAGGGTTGTGCCAGGGCCCCTTAAGGATGACCCGATCTGTTCCATTAGTCCGGGAATCGATAGAATCAAGCTTTTGCCGGGATTGTGCTCTTGTTGAGGTTGGTTTAATTTTTATTTCTGTTTTTTATTTAATGAAAATATTTATATATATACTAATTTCTAGCAAGGCAAATGCTTAGAAAATTTTACGTTCTCCGACCTGTCGTATAATATTTAATTCGTAGATATAACGTGTATCATATTATTTTCTTTTATTTATCTTGTAAGGCATAACACGTACCTTGCAATTTTATTTATTTTTCGTCGGTTTTTGACCTCTTTTTATTACACATGTCTTAAAGACCAAAATTAGCCAATAAATTTAAGAAACGAAAAGTTAAAGGCGGACTCGGTCAGGTACTATATGTTATCGTAAGACTCAGCGTGCCAAGTTATTTTTTTACTTCAAAATAAATTTGTATTATTTAGTGATATGAAATTTCAAACCTTCTTGCTTGATTATGTTGTTGTTGTTATAAGCATTTGAAATTATTAATATTTTATTTAGTATTAAAATATATTAAAATCGCTTGGATAAGTATTATATCATTTAGAATAAATTATAAACAAAAATCAAACAAAAATATATAATATTACTACAAGCGTGGCGTTTGTTTGAAATATAGGCTAGCTATAGTGAGGTCTTGCTTTATATGTATACAAAGAAATCGCAAATATCTAGTTTAATGATTTGTGTACCAAGAAGAAAAGGAATGTATTTGTTGTCATTTAACAAAATTAAAATAAAAGATAGAAGAGTATGAATGTAAAAAGGTCAAAGAGTCTTTCGCCATTCGAGATTCTAATAATGGCGGTGAATCTTATTTTTAATATAATGTTTTTTTTTAAATTTATGAATTTTTTAAATGTTTTATTTTTGTGTTTGTTTTAATTTATATGACTGATTATCATAAATATTTATAGATAATATATTTCTTATATAATATTGTGCGTAATATTTGAGATGATAAGCTACATTATAGAAAGGTAATTTTACAAGAGTCTCGCTACAGTGGAAAATCAACTGCATTATAGGTAAAATCTTTGTCACAAAGAAGTAAATATAACATGAAAAATCGATTAGAAGAAAATGAGATGGTTATTAATAAAATATTATTCTTGAATAAGCTATTATATTTGACGTATACTACCTTGAGAAACGACACATATGATTAAATTATAATTATAGTATGTTTATGGCGACCAATATGATTAAATTATAATTATAATGTTTTATATCCAATGGGAAGAAGAATAACAGAGGACAATTAATTCAAATAATTATTATACATTCAATTTAATTTTTCTAAAATAAGGTATACTTATCTCATTTTTTTAAAAATTTTTTTTTGCTATTATTTCTCCTTATTCCAATCAGAAAGCCAATTATAATTAAGTTGTATTTTATTTTTTTAAGTATATTCTCTTAATTAGTACTTTAATAATGAATTTGATTGGTAATAAATGTCGAATTCAAATCTTAATATACGTAAGTGACCTGAAATTATTCGTCAAGGCGTTAAAAATTCTTTATTGATTAATTCAAATAATTATTAATATATGATTTAATTTTAAACTTATACTTATCTCTCTTTTTCTATTTTCGTTTTGTTTTGCTATTATTCTTCTCACTTTTTTTATTTTTAATTATATGCATGATTTAATACTCTAATACTAATTTGATTCACCAATAAATGTTCAATTCAAATCTTAATTACCTATTACAAAAGGTTAACTGACTGTAATAAGTGAAAAAAATTGTTCAATAAATGAATGATTTTTATTTTTATAAATTATAACTTATTATAGCATATAGTTATCGATCTAAGTTTTGTAATAGTGATATATTCTACTACTAGTATTTAGTTTAATACTTAAAAATTAAAGTAAGTAAACACAAAAATAATTTAATCCAACCAAATATCAAGCAATTAGGGTTTTAACATACAATTTGAAAATTTTAAAAATATTTTTATTTTTAAAATTTATTTAAAAAAATGTCTTACCCTTTTTGATAATCCTTTTGAAAATTCAATTTGGGGCGATATAATTGATGAGTGCTTTTCTTTTATTTATGTGTCAAAATTAAATGAATAAATTGAAACAGAAAGAATAGAAAAAAAAAGAAAGGAATCTTTTTAGGAAGAATGTTAGAAACATTCTTGGATATTCGTAGCAAAAAAGGATAACATTAAAAATAAAAGAATTAAATGATCAAAAATACAGTTGAAGTATCAATTTTTTAGTTTTGTACGTATTTATAGGTTATGTGTGAGTTTTTGTCACATTGCTCCAGCCAAAAAATATTTTATGAAACACATTTGACTATCGGGTTACTCGTTCTTCTATCCCAATGAGAGTGAGGGTCGAAAAACATAATGAATAGTTTACAAATAGTTTACGTATGAAATTTTAAAATTCATGATATTTTTAATGTGTTTTTCACGAAGAGATTATAATACTTTAAATATATTTTTTAGATTAACTTAAAAAAAATTTAAAAAGAATTATTATTAAAATTTCGGACCCTTATAAAAATCATTTTGAGACAGCAAATGTAACTGTACCAACCAGCTTGTATGTTGTATTGTGTCCACCGCAAAGTTTGCATTTTTGTCTACGACATCAAGAACCCATTTCAATTGCTTCCCTTTTTCACTTACCCTTCCTCATTCTAGCTACCATAAAAATCCTGCTCAATTCTAGCTCTTTTCTGGGTTTTCAAGAAAATCTTTTGACCATTCGAAGCTCAGTGGGAAATTTTCGATCAAATCGATGAAAAAAGAGGTTTTTTTTTGCTCTCTGCTTGTTTTTGAAGTTTGTAGTTGTAACTTACGTAAGAATTTACTGTCTGGATCTGTTCGATCGAATTTTTGGTTTGATTGGTGTTTGGGGTTGTTTCTTTTGGTTTATCTGAGGGAAAGATAGGGAAAATGGATAATTGCTGTGTTGTTTCATCTGGGTTCAGTGAATTGAAGGAAAGACAGGGAAGTGGATCATTAATGTTTCATTGTGTACAATGGATTCATCTTCTTGCATAGTTAAATGTAGCTCCTTTATGCTCCATTTTTTTTGTTTTTTGCATGTTCTAGTTTTGGTTTATGTGCCAGTAGGAAATGTGGAGAAGTTCTAGTGTTAAAGAATCTAACTTTTTTATATATTTGGACTGGGACGGGTTTCGAATGTAGAGAGATGGATAATGAGGATTCATGGACTTGGTCTTGACTTGCTTGGAATTGAGGTGTGGTGTGTGGTGTTAAGTGGCGATTTTCCTAATTTAGCTAGTCTTATGTTGTCGCTGGACATGGTTTAATTCACTTCCATATCATTACTTAGAGGAATTTTTGTCGTTTTGGAGTAACCGAAGTTCATACTCCCTCCGTTTCAATCTGTTTGTTTTGTTTTGACTTGCCACGGAGTTTTTTGAATCTTGTGGTGCTAAACTAAGGATACATAGAATGTATCAAAATGCTCTTTTAATATTGTGGTCTTAAAACATGTCACGTGGAAAGTTAGAATTAAAGAGCTGCCAAAAAAAGAAAGAAACATTTTTTTTGAAACGGACTAAAAAGGAAAGTATGACAAACAAATTGAAACGAAGGGAGTGTTATTTAGGGGGAAAAGGTTTAACGGCGCAACAAGAACATCCTGTAACAATATTTGTTTGCACAATGTCTTGGTCCTATTCATAGCTGCAAGTATGAATTTTGTAAACATCTGTTTTAAGAAAAAGGAATGTGCTCTATCTTTCTCTCAAAATGTCTCTTGTTTCTTTCAAACCATCCACGAAATATAGAGAGGGACTTTCTTCAATTGCATCTTTTAGTCTCTTATCAACCCTTTGACCCTTTCAACTCTGTAGTACACTCTTAACATCTCCGGGCATGACCCACATTACTCCAAAAAGGTTCAACAACGAAGCCCAGATAATCCAGACATGATGACAAGGGATAGATAAGTGACTGTTGCATTTCTGAGATCCTTCACCAAAAAAACATCTACTGCAAAGGAATAATCCTCTCCTTTAGAGTTTATCTTGCATCAAACAAGCATTCCTAGCTGCGGCCCGACCAAAATAGGCCGCTCTTGGAGATTATCCAAATAATCTTCCATGGCCAGTCAACATCCCAACGTGCAGCTTGTTTCTGTAGTAACTTGTAACAACTTTTGACAGAAAATTCCCCATTCTTATCATCCAACCATACCTGGTTCTGTCCTCTCTCTATATATATCTACACATGTATATATGGGGTTAATCTCGGTCGGACTGTTGCTTTTGGGATTGAATGCACATTTAATTCAGAAATCACTTATTAGGTATATTGCCAATGATGCTGGTTTTGACTGACAACTCATGAGCTATGCCTTTTGATCTCTAGGTTCCATTCTCATAAGTTCACATGTATCAAGAAGGACCGTTTAATGGAGCATTGTTCTGGAGAAAATGCTGATATAACTGAATTGGAGATTGATGACTATAAAGAAAAATCTTATGTAGAGCTGCAGTGTGGAAATCAATCTTTTAAGATATCAGATGTGGCTTACACTTGTCCCTATTGTCCAGAGAAAAGCGGGCGTCACCGTTTCTATGAAGATCTCTTGCAGCATGCAAGTGGAATAGGAAAGTCTAAAATACGAACTGCAAGAGATAGGGCCAACCATCTTGCATTGGCCAAGTACTTGGAAAGTGACGTAGCAGGTGCAGTTGGTCCATCAAAATATAATAAAGAGTTGAAGAGTGGAACTCACTCTTTTAGGATATCAAATGTAGCTTTCGCTTGTCCCTATTGTCCAGAGACAACTAAAAGAGATTTTTCCTATAAGGATCTCTTGCAGCATGCAAATGGAATAGGAAGCTGTAACTCTATAAAACGAACTGCAAGAGATAAGGCAAACCATCTTGCATTATTCAAGCGCTTGGAAAATGATGTAGCAGGTTCTACCAGTTCAGCAAAATCTTATGAAGAGTCAACAGTTAAAAAAAAATCTTATGAAGAGTCGATGAGTGGAAATCAACCTCTTAAGATATCAAATATGAATTTTGCTTGCCCCTATTGTCCGGAGACAACAAAAAGAAAATTTTCGTATAAGGATCTCTTGCAGCATGCAAATGGAATAGGAAGCTCTAACTCCTTGAAGCGAACTTCCAGACATAAGGCGAACCATCTTGAATTAGCCAAACGCTTGGAAAATGATTTAGCAGGTTCTGCCAGTTCATCAAAATCTTATGAAGAGTGGAGGAGTGGAAATCATTCTCTTAAGTTATCAAATATGGCTTTTGCTTGCCCGTATTGCCCAGAGACAAGAGACAGAGATTTTTCGTACAAAGATCTCTATCAGCATGTATATAGTGTAGGAACCTGTAACTCTATAACGCGAACTGCAAGTGATAAGGCCAACCATCTTGCATTGGCCAAGTCCTTGGAGAATGATGTAGCAGGTGCAGCTGGTCCATCAAAATCTTATGAAGGGTTGAAGAGCGGAAACTACTCGTTAAAGCTATCAGATATGGCTTTTGGTTGTGCCTATCCAGAGACAAGAAACAGAGATTCTTCGTACAAGGATCTGTTTCAGCACACAAGTGGAGTAGGAAGCAGTAACTCTAAGAAGCGAATGGCAAGAGATAAGGCCAACCATCTTGCATATGCCAAGTACTTGGAAAATGATGTAGCAGGTGCTGCTGGTGCATCAAAATCTTATGAAGAGTCAACGAGTGGAAAACACTCTTTTAACATATCGGATCGGACTTTTGTTTGTGCCTATTGTCCAGAGATGAGAAACAGAGATTTTTCGTACAAAGATCTTTGGCAGCATGCAATTGGAGTAGGAAGCTGTGACTCTAAGAAACGAACTGCAAGAGATAAGGCCAACCATCTTGCCTTGTCCAAGCACTTGCAAAATTTTGCCAAGTACTTGGAAGATGATGTATCCAGTGCTGCCAGTACATCAATGCCTTATGAAAGATTGAAGAGTGGTTATCACTCTTTTAACAATTCAGATGTGGCTTTTGTTTGCCCTTATTGTCCAGACACTAGAAACAAAGATTTTTCATATAAGGATCTCTTGCAGCATGCTGGTGGAGTAGGAAGTTGTAACTCTAAGAAGCGAACTGCAAGAGATAAGGCCAATCATCTTGCATTGGCCAAGTACTTGTCAAGTGATGTTGCAGGTGGTCCTAGTAAATCAATATCTTATGAAGAGTTGAAGCGCGGAAATAACTCTTTCCGCATACCAGACGGGGCTTATACTTTTGCCTATTGTCCACAGAAAAGAAAGCGAGATTTTTTGTACAAGGATCTCATGCTGCATGTCAGTGAAGTAGGAAGCTGTAGCTCCAACAAGCGAACTGCAAAAGATAAGGCTAACCATCTTACATTTGGCAAGTATTTCGAAAATGATGTTGCAGGTGCTGCAAGTCCATCAAAACCTGATACTCTGGGTGATCAGGTTGATTCTCTTGCAGATCATGACTATTCAGAGATGTTTGTGTGGCCATGGATTGGGGTTGTTGTGAACCTTCCCACTGAATTTAAGGATGGTCGCTATGTAGGAGAAAGTGGTTCTAATCTGAAGGATCAGTTGATAAGGAGAGGTTTCAATCCAACACGGGTGCGCACTCTTTGGAATGCACTAGGCCATTCTGGAATTGCTCTTGTTGAATTCAAGAAAGATTGGTTTGGGTTCAGTAATGCCGTATCATTTGAGAAGGCCTATGAGGCCAACGATCATGGGAAGAAGAATTGGGAAGCCAATAATGGCAAAAAGTCTGATCTTTATGCTTGGTTAGCTCGAGCTGATGATTATCAGGCCACTAATGTTGTTGGTGAAAAGCTCCGCAAAGTTGGAGACCTTAGAACGGTTTCTAATATCATGGAAGAGGAATCTCGCAAGACTCGTATACTTGTTTCTAGTTTGACCAATGCCATTGAAGTCAAGAAGTTGCACATAAAGGTGTTAGAGGACAAATTACGGGAGACTACCCAGTCTGTGGAACAGTTGATTGTGGTGAATACTAAACTTCGTCAAGCAAACAATGAAGGTTTGTGATTGCATATGCGTGCTATTAGGAACTCTGGATACTTTATATTTGATTCCCTAACATGCTTGTTTGTATAATTAGAAATAAAAAAGATCCAGTCAAGTGCACGTGATCATTTCCAGCAGACATTTATTAATCATGAGAAGTTGAAGTTACAATTGGAAACTCAAAAAAAGGAGCTTGAACTCCGACATAAAGAACTGCAGAAACGCGATGCCCAAAATGAAAGTGATAGGAAGAAACTGTCCAAAGATCGTGAACAGGTATACTGCCAGTCTGCCACTTGCTTAACTGTTTTTATGCTAATCTGATTTTAGTTTGATTTATCATTTGCAAAAACTAAAGGATTAAATTTTTCACAAAGGCTGAAAACTTAGGTGATGGTTTAATGTCATATACGTGGATGTGCTAGTTGAAACTTTCTCAAAATATTCTAGTTAGTGTTCACAACATGAAGTTAGAAGTAATGAATGCATGGTTATAACAATTGCTTGAACATTCAAATTTAAAATACATGTTAGATCCATTACATTTTCTTTATTTTCTACTTTCCACTTCCTCGTACTTAAAGAGTAATAAGCAGGCACTGTTTGATATGTATATGCTTTTCTTTGTTTCATTTGCATGTTAATTGAGAAAAAAAAAAGATGCCTTTTAGAGAAGCAAATTTTATGGAATTATTTGGAGCGTCTAAGGAACCGAGGACTCTTACGTGCCGATCTTTATTTGAATTGAAGATAGTTATCGTGAAGTCTTCTTATTGTTCCTCCAGAATGCTATCCTAAAAACATCCCTTAGTGTTGCGGTTGAAGAGCAAAAGAACATTGATGAAAAAGTACTGAAATTGGCAGAAGAACTGAAGGTCTGTCTTTCAGGTTCCTCTTTTGCTGGTTATTGATATTATCTTAATTCTTATGTGCACATGATACATACCATTTCACTAAGGTGCCACTTTTCTGTCTGCAGAAACAAAAGGAGGAACTCCATAAGAGAATTATTAAGCTTGAGAAACAACTCGATGCGAAACAAGCAGGAGAAACAGAAGTTGAGCGATTGCGAGTGATTATGAAGCGCATAGAAGGAGAGAGCGACCAGGAAGTTCTGGAAAACATTAACACACTGCTTAAAAATTTAAGAGAAAAGGAAGAAAAATATGAAGATTTAGTGGTGTTGAACCAAACCTTGATTGTGAAGGAGCGGAAGAGCAATGATGAGCTGCAGGAAGCACTTAAAGAATTGGTTAATGTATGTCAAGTAATCTGCTGTCGTTATTCATTGTTGATAATGTCTATCTATAATAAGTATAGTCATATTATCAACCCCCTCCCCTCCAAAAAAAAAATAAAAATAAAATTGTAGCAGTTTCCTACTTACATAAGGAGGCCTACAATGGCTTGTTGTTTTACAGGATATTAGGATGCATCTGACTGAAACTGTTAATAGCATGATTCACTAAAATTAAAGAGACTATTAATGACATATTGCAGCATGTTTTTGAGGGCTTGGGCGGGGGAGCAGTACAACAACTCATGTCCTTCATTATGAGCTCATTCTGTCTACTCGAAGATACATGCACATTATACCACTAGCCCAAAATGGTTTAAAGAATTACTTGTAAATTTTTGGACGGGGTAATAATATTGAAAATTTTCTTTCCATTTCCTCGTTTTCTTTTGGATAATCATGGTGTCCGGGCCACCTTGCATGCACCTCAACTAATTTGATGGGACACCTACTACCTCCACCAACACAGGTACCAGGTAATTCTATCCACC
The DNA here is from genome assembly GCA_018107945.1 of Datura stramonium. NCBI lineage: Eukaryota > Viridiplantae > Streptophyta > Magnoliopsida > Solanales > Solanaceae > Datura > Datura stramonium. The sequence goes on along the minus strand of JACEIK010000970.1, from coordinate 124,492 downwards.
AAGGTTTGGATAAATGAAAAGAAATCACCTTAATGTTTTTGCCTCCGCCGGAAATTTAACCTGAGACGTCATGGTTATCAACCCACTTCACTGATCACTAGGCCTCACCCTTGGGTGCTTCCTTTTTCTTCGGTTTTGTTTTTCTTTCTGGATGGAAATTCTTTTTGGGGAGTTGACAAATTCAGCTGGCTTCAGCATTTAATGAACAAGATTCGGGAAATTGACAATTAAGTTTCTCTATAGGGCTTGAAGGAATTACCTAGAAATGGTCCTATTGGCGTTAAGAGGATGGGAGAACTCGACAGCAGACCATTCCTTGAAGCAATGAAGAGGAGATATAATGAGGTAGAGGCTGAGCAGAAAGCTTCTGAGTTGTGCTCTTTGTGGGAGGAGTACCTTAGAGACCCTGAGTGGCATCCCATTAAAGTCATTACCGTAAATGGGAAACATCAGGTATGCTTGGCATCGAGTCTGTTTAAACTCATTTTACATTTGTACTAAATAAGAAGACAATAAATAGTTTGTTTTCCATTTGTTTTAGTTTTTACCACGGATATGTTGTGATGTATACTTTAGAATGCTTAGCATTTTTGTGAGAATTTATTCGATATACTTGACCAATGTGACACCTCAGAGCTGTAGTTTGCTGTGCGCCTTCTCTTGTTCATGTTGCAGTCTGCTTGGGACTTGATTAGTTTCTTTTTTCCTCATCTGTGGCATAAACATATGGGCTGCCATTGAATATTGTTGGAAGTCAAATTATGCATATCAATTTGTCACAAATATCTGCATGTTGGTATTGGATGGATCATATTGCACCGTTGATGTGAAAAAGCTAATCAGATATTGGTACTTATTTAGGGAGATTTGGTGTAATTAATATTACGATCCAAATTTCTATGAATATTCTTAAACATTCTAAAACGGCTTGGTCGTGGATCTGTCTAATTTTATCTCTACCTACTTTTTTCAGTTTGTGTGGTCAACTAGGTTTGTCTGGTTCAATGACTAAGTAGGAGTCGCCTGGTTATCCAACCAGTGACTGTTAGACTCCAGTTTGTAGCTTTTGCCTAGGTTAGTTGTGAGTGTGTATCATGCATGTTCATAGGTTAGAACGTTCAAGAAAGTAGATTGTATGCATTTGTTACTTTCTGAATTGGAAAAATAAACAGGACACCCTTCAATTTCTTACTTGATTAGAATATTCAAGAAAGTAGATTGTATGCATTTGTTACTTTCTGAATTGAAAAAACTCAACAAAACACACTTCATTTCTTACTTAATCTACTTTTCACCGGTTTTTTCTATATCGAACGTTTTATATAGCATTTAAATACTGTTGAATGTTGATACTGTTTCAGGCTGTAATAGACGATGAAGATGAAAAACTGAAAGACTTGAAGAAAACTTACGGTGAGGAAGTATATAGAGCTGTTACAACCGCTTTGACTGAGATAAATGTGTATAACCCAAGTGGAGGATACATCATATCGGAGCTGTGGAATTATGAAGTTGGCGAGAAAGCTACTCTGCAGGATGGAGTTACTGTGTTACTAAACCTCTGGAAAAAGAAAATGACACTCGACTGAATGTGGGAAGCTTCCTTGTGCTTAACTACCTAACGTTCTTTAGGTACCCGCCTTTCTTTTGCTACAATATCTTCCTCAGTAACAGCTTTACAGTTTATGAAGGTTATATAGTTCGAACACAAAACGAAGAGCATCACAGAAGTATCGAGAATCGACAAAAAGAAGATGACTATAACAGAATATCTGATTTGGAAATATTAAATTATCATTTTCATAGGCATTTATCTCCCAACTGAAACTCTGCTTTTCTCTTTTGTATATGCTCTTCTATGTTAGTATTAGTTTTCTGAATACTCCAACACCCTGCTTAGATAGAACCTCATGTCACATCACATTCCATTCGAGCAGGGGGGATCCGGGATTTGAATTTTATGGGTTCTAAATTGTACGATAGTGAGTTTTTATTTATTATTATTATTTTCTTTAATGGATTTCTCAATACAATATACAACGTTTGAGTCAAAGCAACCTGTAACTTGAAGCCTACCTCTGCCCCTGCACTCGAGCTCTTTTATTTGCATAAGGAATGAAATGTTTGCTGTGTTTTGGTTCTCGATAACAATGCCTCGAATAAGCTGGTTTTCTGATCAGTAGTCTTCTTCTTTTTTCTTTTTCTAGTAAAGGTTAGAGGAGCGGAGCTTCACACTTGACATTTGTCATGCAAGTTGCATTTCATCTTAACAAGTTATAAGAGGAGCACAGACATGTTGTTGTAAAATATGGAGCGTAAGCTGGGGAAGGAGCATGATCTCGAGCTGCTTAGCATAGGTTGGTTGTTGTCTAAATTCGCGTGCCTTATGTTCGATTTATAGATTGATTAGATGAATTCGAATAGAAGATACAGCAGCAATATGGTTCTTCTTGCAGAAAAAAAAAAAGATGTTCAGACAGAGTTGATTGAGGATGATTACAAACATCAGTTGAAGTCAACACACTCAATAGTTGCAATTTGGTAGAGAAATCTTTATCTTATCTTAGTTCTCATAATTTCTGATCAGGTGTAATCCTGCTAGGTGGGGTCTGGGGAAGGTAGAGTGTACGCAGACTTTACTCTTACCTCGTGGAGATAGAGAGATTGTCTCCGAAAGACCCTTAGCTCAACTTCTGTATGACTTTTAGTCTTGTTAGAGATTTATATGCCAGTAGAATGTGGAGAGAACCTCTCGTGGTGGATAATTTTTTATTTTTTTTTGGTTATATTTGATTGAGACGGGTTCAAATGGGACGACATGGATAATGAATATTCATAAGGCCGATTCCAACAAGATTGAGATTGAGGCATGGTTGTTGTTATTGTAATGTTTACTCTTAGAAAAGTAATACATTTCTCTCTCCATTTTTGCCCATCAAAGAGTAAAATATAGGTCGTCTACATCACACCTCTCAGGGTGCGGCTCTTTTTCGTACCCTGCCAACTCTGGACGCTTTATGCATCAGATGATCTTTTTTTTCTCTTAAAGAGGAAAATGTGCTACTATTCTATATAAACAACTACTTAATGAACATAGTTACTCCATATCTATGTTTTACTAGTAACTACTTTGTGAAATTAGTCGAGTTGCGTGCAGATTCGGTTATTATGATTTTTTTTCCCTTTGGTGGGTAGGTGAGTTTTTCTTTTTTCCTTATTTTACTTTTTCTCAGGTAGATGTATTTAATTTTGCATCTTATCTTGCACGTTCTTTTTTGGGTTCAATTATTTTTTTAATTAAATTATTTTATTCAACATCTTTACACGTGCTACAATTTTAGTGTTTCGCGTAATTATATTAAGTTGACTTACAATAATAAATAACTCTTCGTATTAAATTTAATAAGGTAACATGAAAAGTAAATATGTTATACTCGATTAAATTATACCGAGAGTGTTATTATTATCTTTTATAAATAGTAACTTAAATAAATTCAATTCAACATGGTGAAAGAAGAAAACGGAATATGGTCGAATGGTAATAATAATCAGACGTTTTGAGTTTGAGATATAAAAATAATTTTTAAAATATTTAAATCAGTCAAATATGAAAAAATTAAAATCCTTCCTACAAAATACGCCTTTATGCAAACTAAGTATAATTTTTTTCCTTTTATGAATTATA
>JACEIK010000970.1:78185-120345 GCA_018107945.1 Datura stramonium | reverse complement strand
CTAAAGAAATACTACTGAAAATTAACTCAAAGTTGTCCTTTTTATTGGGTGCATTTTCATGAAGAACATCACAAAGGGCAATTTATAGAATTTAAAAATTATTCTCTATTTACGTATAGCACTTTTATCATTAATATTGATAATTCAAACATAAATAAAAAGTTGCATTTTCTTTGAGTACGATACTATTCAAAGTTTTTAAATTTTGCCCGTCAACTAATTTTAGTAGCCATATAAATTATGCCTTTAACTTTAATTCATTTTGCCAATAAAGTCATAACTTGTGCCTTGCAGGTAATTTGGGTCATTGAGAATAATTTCTTCTACCTCTCGGGCATATCTTGTTCAAAAATTGAGATCCGTAATTTTGGGTGAAAGTTTAAGAACTTATGCCTGTTATTATAACTTGTTGTAACACCCGAAAGTTCCTTAGACCAAACCCAATCTTGGAATAAAAAAACAAAAAAAATCTCTTGTCTAAGAATGACTCAACCAACGAGTCATTGTCAGTAACAACGATCCATTTTCTGCGTCATTGTCAGCCTTGCGGTCTTCATTCCTCAGACTAACGAGTGATACAACGTCCATTGTATGAAGTAACAGTTCATCGTTCAACCCATTCTTGCAATATCCAAAAACTTGTCAAATATGTCCTCCAAACAATGAGTCAGATGTCGAGTTGTTGTTTGGTATAACGACTCGTCGTAGGGAGCGATTAGAGGAAATCTAGAAAGGGTTAGAAATCCCTCCAGTGACAACGGTTGGTAACAAGACTTGTTGTTTTCGATGATGGGTCGTTCTGTCTGTCCATTGGGGGAATAAAAAAACTGTTCAAAACTCTCCCAGTCGTAATGAGTGGAACCAACGAGTCGTTGTCCCATCTATCGAGTCATTGTTCCTGTCCGTGAGTCAAAGTCTAGAACCTGTTCAGAATGTCCGGTGGTGATGCCGAGTAGTAACAACGACCCGTTGTTCCGACCAATGAGTCATTGTGTCATCCATCCTGAGAATCCAGAAGAGGGAAATTTCTAGGCAAAAAATGACGACTGGCACCAACAAGTCTTGGTCACAACCAACAACTGTTTGTGAGGCCCGTTCGATCTAGACAGTCAGATTTTGAAATGGTTACCCAGGGGCATTTTTGTTAAATCCTAATCTCCTAACACCTAAATTACGTCATCTCGGGGTGCATTTAAAGGGGAATTAAGGTGATTGATCGACATTATCCTCCCATTCTTTCCCAAACTTACAGAAATAGTACGTAGAGTTAAGAGTTTTCCACTCAATCCAGGAACTAGGGCATTAATCTCTTCTCAGAGTTTTCAAGCTAATTCTACAGAATTTATTCTTTAGGTATGAGGGACTTCAACAAGGGTTCCCTTTTCCCCTTGTGCCCCAAATTGTTGTTAGAAAAACTTTGTTATTTCCAGCCTTGTAGAAGATTAGAAGCTAGGGTTCTTTTTTAGTCAACTTAAGAATTCCTTAATTTTGATGATGCTTTAAACTTTCATGTCTATTATTAGTTAAATTTCATGTCATGTGTTCATTTACATACTGTGATTTTCTAGCCCTGATCTGTAGCATAATTGTTGAATGAACTTGTATGAGTTGGACTTCAGATAGAGTTATTGTATTAGCATGATATTTGCACTTGAAATTATGAATTTTAGCACAGATGCTTTGATGGAAAGTCAATGCTTTTAGTATGTTCAATCTTAGTAATATTTTCAGTATCCGGTATACTCATTAGAATCAGTTTATCAGCATGATTGTTGTTCTTTAGACCGTCATTACACATTCAAATAAAGCAACACTGACAAGTCTTAGAACATAGTTTCTTTCAGGTCCTTAAACTCTCAGAACACTTCTAGATAAGTAGTTTTGACTTAGCCCTAGGACATCAGTTTCGAGCTATCAGCCAGTTAGATATAATTAGGTTTTCAGTGGGAGTAGTACTTAACACGTAGTAGGCCGAGGTTCAGTACATTTTGTTTCTCAGAACTACGTGCCACCATAGATTATTAGTCCAAATGGATCCCAGAAAGTGATCACATAGCTCAGTCACTGTACCCTGGCAAGGTACAATTGGCTCTTTTCGATGGGGTGTATACATAAAACTCCACGTCTAGCTCACATGGTTATATATTGATTCTAGGATTAAAATTAAAAAGGATGAGAAATACTCCCTGAGCCTCTATGCCTCCCAGGCTCTCCCACGAAGTACAATTTAGTCTAGTACAGGTCATAGTCCTAATCCCGGTCAGTCTTTGATTTTGGGATTTTCTTACTGTGCCAGTCCGCTATTAGTTTCCTATGGTATTGTCGAATTTTCAGTTTACATTAGTGTTTACGTTTTTAGATACGGTCATAACATGTTATTCGGTACGGTTGTATTATTAGTTCTCTTATCTTTAGCTTATATCTCACGTACTCAGTATATTTAAAGTCTTGATCGCATATTTCTATGGGCTATATCGTTTTATGCTATATGAAGCTCGGTAACGGCCTCAATACCGCGACTAGCTTCTCTTGGCGATTCTCGAGGCTTTTAGTAGTGAATCTCATCTCTGGGGCGGAGTTTCCATTGCAATATATTATTTTTAGTTTAGTTTCGGACATTAGAGCTATATTGAGTGCGTGTCAACAACTCATCTTTGTTCTTTTAGAAGGCATTCAAATATTATATTGGAATTCAACTTGAGTTCGGTGTTTGAATAGATTGTTATTATTGTTTGTCTATTAATGTTTAGTCGGTTTCCACTTATTTTATTTTGGTAGATCGGTCTTATAGAATTATACTATGCCATGGATTTGCTAAGGGTCACTTGTGATCCCCTAGAAATGCAAATATCGTGTCTAGGAGTGTAAATTCGGTCTTGACACTTGTGTCATGCTTCTTCTTTGTGGGCGATAACTTAATAACCTCGCTTTGGAAAAATTTAATTTTTTTTCTAAAAAACTTCATGCCCTTGAGAAAATAACTTATGTTTGTTTTTTAGAAATTGTGTCGTAAGCATGAAGAGGTTCATGCTTTAATTATTTCATGCCTTTTAGTCGAAAAATTTATAAATTTGAAAAGGGCACAAACAACTTATAGAATCTACTCAAAATTTCTAAAATTGTTAAATAAAATCTACTAACTTATGTGAAAAAATTATCGAACAATTATTTGGTAAATTTTCATAGATGTAGGGGGAATGATTGTAATTTTGAATAGGGAGTACTGATTTTATCCTCTTTAACTCTTACCATTTATATTAACAATTCAAACATAGATAAAAGTTACATATACAATGCATACAATACTATTCATGGTTTTGAATGATCAAGTCAACTAAGTTTGTATCCATATAAGTCGTCATTAGCTTTAACTTATTTTTCCAATAAATTCATAACTTGTGCCTTGCGGCTTAGTGGGTCATTAAAAATAATTTCTTCTACCTTTCGGGCATATCTTATTTCAAAATTTGACTTTGTAATTTTAGGCGTAAGTTTGAGAACTTATACTGTTTCTATAACTTGTTTCATAAGTGGCAATGGTTCCGACAACATTATGCATAACTTAAAAACTTGACTTTGGCATAGATTAATTTTCGAAAAAAAAAAATCGTGCCCTTAACAAAATTACTTATACATGTTTTTTAGAAAGCTGTGCTAACCATGAAAATGTTCATGATTTTTATTAAATTTTATGCCTTTTTTGATGAAAAAACATAACTTTGAAAAAGGGGTAAATACATATTGAATCTACTCAATATTTCTAAGATTGTTAAATAAAATCTATTAACTCATGAAGAAAAATTGTAGAATAGTTTTTGATAATTTTTTATAGATGTAGGGAAAAGATTGTAATTTTGAATGGGAGTCTTGATTCTATCTTTTAACTCTTGTCATTAATTTACAATTCAAACGAAATAAAAAGTTGCATATTTTTGCGTACAATACTATTCACGAGTTTTTGAATGTACACTGCGGACTAAATTTATTAGCCATATAAATACGCCTTTAGCTTCATTTATTTTGCCAATAAAGTCATAACGTGTCCTTTGCAGTGTAATTTGGGTCATTAGTAATTTATTTAGCCTCTTGAAAAATATCTTGTTCAAAATTTGAGACCCATAATATGGAGAGCGTGAGTTTGAAAACTTAAGCCTATTTCTATAATTTATTGCCATAAGTGACAAGGGTTCCAACAACATTAGACATAACTGGGAGCAATTTGGAATAATTTAACTTTTTTTCAAAAATAAAAAATACAACAGAAAATCAAAATGAAATTTTAAAATATTTTACCAACTTATGCCTCAAACGAAATCAGAGCCACTTGAACCTAGATTCGAAGAAATAAAATACGAACACTTATACTGAAGGGAAAGAATTGACTATACGATCTTATTTCAAAATCTAAAATGCGTTAGCCAACTTATGTAGCTTTGGCTAACTCGGCAGCCGAGACATAATTTCGGTAAAGTAATTAAAAATATTTCCCAAAAATCTAAGATGTTGTGCACTTATGCACGAAGGGAATAATTTGACTGTAGACACAATTTTAAAAATCTAAAATTTACACAAACTCATGCCTGAAAGACCAAAATTTAGTTATAGTCATAGTTTCAAAAAAATTCACATATTCCACAACTTATGCTTGAGTGGGCAAAAAGTGTAACTAAAGCGAACGTTTTAAAAAATCTTAAGCATTTATATAGCTTATATTTGAAGAGGTAAAATTTGACTATAGAGACAATTTTAAAATTCACATATGCACAACTTACGCTTGAAAGGTAAAAATTTAACTACATGTCATCCAACTTACCAATTTATTTCATAACCTTTGTCCTATACTACTTGCCATTTGATGCAAAAGTTTCAACAAAGGAACCGTATATTATTAATAATAGACACGCATAAAAGATATCGATATAATAATTTTAAAACTTCACATGAAATAAAACGATTCAGAAATAAATTCGTCTACTTCTTATTTTTCTTTTTCCTCACATAATTCTTCTTTTCGGGCACATTGCATATTATTTTTGTGCACATCATCTTCACTGATCAGGTGGAGTTTCATAACCATATTTTTCCTAATTGTACCCATGTCATGACTTGAGATAGACCCCGAATGCGACATGAGATCTAGAACCACGAATGACTCCAAGCTAATCCATGACCATGCATAACATGAACATCCACTAAGCGGAATATGATCAAAGCATGAGTGGAAGTCTAAGTATCATAAAACATAAAAACGACTTCAAGTCAACCTTTGGCCGAGAATCATATGCATTAATGTTTTGAAAAGCCTCTGGCTCCGTAAGAGAGTTGTTGGGACAAGCTTCCGGCTATTTCGGCTAAGTATGGCCCGAAAGAAATAAAGAAAAACATAAGGCTAAAGCATGATGTCCTCGGATGATGAGGACTCACTGGGGCAGAGAAAATCTAATGATGGGGCTGAGACTAATCACCCAAACATCTTATGAGACAATATAGCACAAAAATATGCGATCGGTACTTTAAATGTGCGATTATTGTGGAGATAATAATCATGACAATAATATGATATTATGAAAACATGCATATAAGATAAGCTAAAACAAGAGTTTCCGATCATAAACTAAGTATAATGGCTCAAGGTTTTCAAGCGAATCATAAAAATTTAGTTATAGTAAATCACGCCTTAAAATCTCATAAATTGAATATTGAGCCAAAATATCATAAGTCATAATATCGTGAAACATAAACATGAACATGTTTGAAAAATTATGGAATAATTGGGAGATTCTTATAACCGACATACTCCTCGTGAGCATTTATGGGCAGCTTGTAACCCTAAGGCTGGAACACTATCACGGCCCAGGCTACACACCTGAGATGAGATACGGTGCTTGGAGCGATAAGTAATCACGGCTAACCCACACGGTATGGAATAATACTACTAAAATATGAGTTTTTAAATAAGGCGGCGAGAAGCATAACTAAAGTAATGGAACAACTAGTTCTAAGTAACGAAATAACTTGAGTTAAGTAAATACATGTGGAATACGGTATTAAAACATAAGGCGATATACTAGCCGGCTATCGTAAGCCTCTACTAAAAAGATGAGCTACTGGGACAAGCCCCCAACTAACTCTAAAGTCTGAAAAAATTGAAAATAACAATAGCCAAATCAATTTCGGCTCTCAAAAAGATGAGGACTCGCCTTGTGAATGTTGAAAATATTTAGTAGAAACTAGCGTAGTGATGCGGGGGTGGGAACTGAGCCTATATCATAAAATGTTATAGCATAGAAAGTATTGTTACTACTTGAAATATTCGAATATGCGAGATGATACATAATATATTAAAGTGTTGATAATACATAGGCGGACTGATATGACATATCAAATCATACTGAATCGCAAACCTTTGAAAGAGTATGAATAACCTGAGAAAAATATACTATAGGCGATAGTCTGAGTAAGTTATAACCACATATGACATACGTAGAATGGGTATTGAATGATATTTGTATTGTCTTGTGGGAAACATCAATCGACATATAACTACATGAGCTAGATGTAGAGTTCAATTTGTACGCCCCGTCACTGGGACCCAATATACCTTGTCAAAGGTATAAAGGCATGGGCTGTGAGATCACTAGCGAGGCCTATTCGGGCTAATAGCCTATGATGTCACGTATTTTTTTAGGAACTTGGGTGAGCTGAACGCTGGCCCACTCGGTACTAAGTACTACTCAACTTAAAACCTAACTATACCTAACTGTAACGATAGCTCAAAATTAATTTCTAAAACTAGAAATTGAGAACTACTTATGGAAGTGTCTGAGTCTAAAAGACTTGATAAACTAAACCTCTGAAAAAATCTGGTAAGTATTGAGCATACTAACAAGTTGGTATTGACTTTGTTTTAAAGCATTTATGCTAGAATTCATACTCAAGTGATAATAGCATGATAATATAGCCTTCACTAATAACTCTAAATCATGCATTATTCAACCCAAAAATCCTGCTAAAATTGGGCTAGAGATTAATATGTAAAAGTGAAGTCAAAACATAAATTCACATAGTATTAATTAGAAGCTGGGAGAACTATTAAAATGCAAAAAAATCGGGATGAATCTAGAGCCCTCAGTAATTTATATAGGAAAAATGGTGAGAATTTATAAAAAGTTTGGGGTACAAGGATGAAAGGAATACCCCTTGCTAAACGCATACACAGCAAGACGAATTCCACAGGAAAGCACTTGAAATCCTTAGAAGAAGTAGAAACCCCTAAGCTCTTGCTTTAAGAATTTTGTCTGAGTTCTTAAGGTGAAATTAATTGATTTGGAAAGAATGAGGGAGAGGATCAACTACTCCCGAAATCCCTCTCCAACTAATCCCAATACGACGTAGGTTAGGAACTAAAATAGTGGAAAGTAATAAAAATTCCCTTGAGAAAATCACGGCAACTGCCCGTCCGAGGCCTAGCAACTCATGCAATGAGCCTTCTTTCGAGACCCGCGACTCATTAGGACGAACAATGCTTTTGGGTTCGGTCCCAGTTTATGAACCTCCCTCGACGGCCGGGCAGACAGCACGATTTAGAAGACACAATGGGCCGTTACATCATTCCTTTGCCTTTGGACCGTCATGGACAAATTTCTAAGCTCCACCTAACAACTCACAAGGCAGAGTTGTTACTCCTGAAATGACTCGTGTTGACTCGTTGGCTCGGGGAATTCAATAACTCTCGATATTAGTCGGGATGAGAGACCTAGCTACTCATTACTTCCTCTAATGGCACATTCCCTTGCTAGCTGGGACTCTCTAAATCTCAAGGTTTCACCTCAGTCACACTGCCCAGACAAGTCACTTGACGACTCATTAGATGAATGGAAGAGTCATCATCTCGGCTCGTCTGAATTACAGAAACACCTAATTTTCCAACTCTGCACCATGTAGCAGTCGCTCAGCAGCCGTCGGGTCACTGACGAGTCCTTTGGATGAACTCTCATTTTGTGACCTAGTGCTGATTTTCTATTTTCACAGTTACAACCCTCGAAGTATGATCTTAAGGACTTTTTCGGGTGTTACATTATCTCCCGTTGAAAATTCATCTTGAATGGAGATTAAACACTCTAAAAGGCTAGGGAAAGTACGAAATCCCAAGTAAATAGACAAATTTGCGACGGAGTGGCGGCTGGATAGATTTGCATGACCGAACTGAACTTATACACCAAGTTGCATTCTAATACATGATTAGAACTTCAAAGAAAAGCATGATACTAACAAAAATGAATAGAGTCTTGAGGAGGAATTTAGTACACATTGGTGAAAGGGAAAAGGGTGAGGGTATCTAGCCATCATATTTGCTTTAGCTTCCCATGTAGCTCCCTCAACTAGGCGGTTCCACCATAAAAGTTTACTTAAGTGACCTTTTGTTCCACCAGCTCCCACAAACTTGACCGGTCTAATCCCCGGACTAGAACCTTTTCGTAATAGAGGCTATCCTTTACATCAACACTCTCTAAAGGGAATAATTGAGGTGAATCAGATGCATTTCTTCAATAGAGACATATGGAAGAGTGGATGCACCGTGCTAACTCCGCGGGAAAATCCAACTCATAAGCCACATTGCCAATGCGCCTTAGGATTATGAGGGCAAAATATCTAGGATGACTTTTTTTCCCAGACCTTATCACCCTTTCATGGGTGAAATTTTGAACTATACCCAATCATCCACAACAAACTCAAGCTCTTTCTCCTTACATCTACATACGATTTCTATCGCATTTGAGTTGTTTTCAACCATTCCCCCAATAGCTAAATGCTTACAAGTGGCCTCGTATGTCGAATCGAGTCACACAGTGGGTAGCTTCGCAACCTGGGAACCACCCCTATATGAGGCCTACACCTCCTACCATATAATGCCTCAAACGGGGCCATTTGAATCTTTAAGGTGGTAGGCATTGTTGTATGCAAACTCAATGAGTGGTAGGTGATCATCCCAACTTCCTTGAAATCAAACACGCAAAGCCCTCAACATATCTACATAGAGTGTTGGATAGTTTCTCGGCAGCCATCTATACGGGGTAGAAAGTTGTGCTAAGCTTGACAGTACCAAGTCCCTTACGAAATGACTTCCCGAGTGCGAGGTGAACTAAGGTACCCTTATGCGAAATGATGGACAAGGAGACTCCATGCGGTGGGACTAACTCGAATGTTATAGTGTGTAATCCTTTTATTGAATTTGTGGTCTTAACTAGTAGGAAATATGCTGACTTAGTCATCCACTCTACAACCACCCAAATTGAGTTATGCTGTTGGGCGAGCGAGATGAGCACAGCCAGCCAAAATCCCATGTTCACTTCTTCCCACTTCCTATTAGGAATGCTAATATCCTAAGTCATACCCCAAGTTACGTGTTCCACCTTGACACATTGGCAATTCGGACATTTATTTATAAATTACTGCAATGTCCTTCTTCATGCCATTACACTATTAGACTTCCCATAGGTCATGATACATCTTGATGGTACAGGTAGATATAGTATACGGAGCTATGAGCTTTCGTTAGTATCCGTTGCCTCAAAATCACCTATCGGGAACCTGCTGACCTACCATGGTAATGGAGCATACCATCTACCCCCTTTGGTGAATGCTTTCACCTCTTCATTCTAAATTGTTTCCTTCAACTTGAGTAGGATTGGGTATTCATCTTGCTTTCACTTAACCTCCACCACAAGAGAGGATTACAGACTCACTTTGGATTACAAGCTCAAACACCAGCTGATCGGCCAAATGAACTCCAAGCGAGCTGAATGCATGAACATCTCTCACAACTCTTTCTTATCATCCTCAACATAAGCAACACTCCCCATAGAAAATCTACTAAGGGCATCATCCACCACATTGGCTTTGCCAGGTGTTCAAGACATTCATGACATAGTCTTTTAACGACTCCAACCACCTTACCGATGCAGATTTAGGTCCCTTGCTTGAACACATATTGTAGACTTTTGTGGTCATTAATAACATCCAAATGAACCCCATAAAGGTGGTGCCTCCAAATCTTCAAGGGACAAATACTAAGGTGTCCAGCTCAAGATCATGAGCCGGATAGTTCTTCTCTTGAACCTTGAGTTGTACGGGAGTATAAGCTATGAACTTATCATGCTGCATCAAAACTACAGCCAAGGCCAACTGCGGAGGCATCACAATAGATCACGAACCCGTCGACCCTTCTAGAAGAGTTAAAACTAGAAATTTGTAGTGAGTCGAGTCTTCAACTCACGAAAACTCTTCTCATACATCATACAACTTAAACTTCACCTTCTTTTGAGTTAGTGCGCTCCAGGGAAGGAAGTAGGAGGCTCCGTCTACAAGCGTACGTGTAGAGCTGGGACAAAAACTCCTAATGTATGATGGAGAAATGGGTCTTGGCAGGTCCTTGATTGTCTCTATGTTATACCAGGAACCAAGGATCAGGACCAGAAAGTAAAAATGGAGAAAAAAGTGAAAATTCACACCAGTCCGCAGGCAACTCGTAGGTGAGTCGTGAGGAGTGACCACGGTTATGAGGTGACTCGTAGTAGCATGAGCCTGTAAGGCCTGGTGAGGAGGCCACGGGCTTGACCACAGTCGTAATTCGAACCTCATGACTCGTGAGTCACCCGTAGTAAACACGGAGGATTGGCAAGTTAGGATAGGCGGAGTGTAGGCACGGAAGGTGACCCACGAAATTCATTAGATACGATCTACGTGACTCTTGAAGTCACCCGCGGGATTCCCTTGGATGTTTGGATAGTGGACTCCAACGGATCAAGGCCACAAATTTGCAACGTGGCAATGACACATTGGGTCCCTCCCTATTTTATTAATAAGGGTGTTCTCGAAACTTCCTAAGTCACAAGGCGTAAACTATGTCGTTTAGATATGTTTGAGTTAGATAAGATGGGTTAAGCCCTTTATGCATACCTATTCTCATGCAAAAGCTTAGAGAGGTTTTTGGAAGATTAAAGGCCTTCTTCTCCAAATTTTCATCAATTTCCTTGTGAGTGTTCAAGAAACTTTAAGTCCATCCATTCCCGGGTATGTAGGATTTTAAAATGAGGTAAAATTTTCCTCACCCATGCCCAATTTCGATTAAAATCACGAATCCTCCTATTCAAGTCTACGGGGTTTTACTCAAATGCATGAAAGTATAATTTCTCTTTACGGATATGATTTAATTGAGTTTTAATTATTGAATTATGCATGTGTTAGGCAGACTTTATGTTATTTCCTTCAAAATCATGTTTCAATCCTTTTAAATCTAAAATGCCCGTTTGATGAAAGTTCTTGAAGGTTATGATTTATGATGACTACTCTATAATTTGAGTTTATTGATGATAAGCATGATTTTCAAGTTACCCATATTTATGAGCATGTTTTGAAAAGGAGTGAATATGATGAAGTATTGGGCAATGACCAGTATGTTGAAGAATAAATTACGATTTATGAAAGAATTATATGATTTATCGATTTATGACGTTGACCTGCCCATTTGATGAAAGTTCATGGAAGTTATGATTTATGATGACTACTCTATAATTTGAGTTTATTGATGATAGAAAAGCATGATTTTCAAGTTACCCATATTTATGAGCATGTTTTGAAAGAATTGAATATGATGAAGTATTGGGCAATGCCCGTATGTTGAAGAATAAATTACGATTTATGAAAAGAATTATATGATTTATCGATTTATGACGTTGACCGATGAAAAGGGCTTTAATTCTTGGCTAAGCATGTTTAAAAGGGTATCAATGATGATAAATGTTATATTTTAGCCAATGAATCTCAACGCATGATGTTATTGATTTATGTATGAGCCTATATACTTGTTTTTGGGAGCCGTGTCTAGCACCGAGCAGCCCAGCGTTCAAAGGACTACGCTAGTGTCTCATAACCACGTGACACCGTGGGTTTGTAAATGATATGATGTATTGATAATGATCCCCTCAAATGTGATATCACGCCTTATGCACGACCCTCGCCTGGCAAGCCACGGTAGGCTCTACCCACTTGAGCGAGATAGTTGAGCATCATGAAAGGCTCTACCATGATGGTGTTGGTTATGACGGGTCCTCCCATTGTTCCACATGTTTATGCATTGTTATGTTTATGTTGTGTCTCAAGTTATATTTTGATAAAGTTTACTTATGATCATGAAAATGAATGATTATGAATGATTTGAAAGCCTTGAGCCTTATGTTTTATCATAAAGATTTTGATGTAAGCATGAAGTCCTTCCCTTATATTTATTTATGAGTTTTATTTACTTTTAAATGTTCGTTTGACTTACCTTGCATACTCAGTACATTCCACGTACTGACCGCATACTTTCTATGTTGTGTCATTTCATGATAGAGGGTCCGGATCTCAGGCTCATCCCCATCCTTAGTCCACCTCAGCTTATGTTCTCAGCTTATTGGTGAGTCCTCAGGTTTTTAGGGATGTTTAACAGATTTTATGTTATCTTACGTTTTAGTATTGTTTGGGTTAGTTGGGGATTCTATCCCATCAACGTATCGTATATTATACTCTTTCAGACCATGTGTAGTATTCAGCTTATGTGTACATCTAGTATTTTCTAATGTTATGCTATAATTACATTTCTTCTATGTTTCTATGATCATCATTCCGCTTTTCTGAATGAGATTAGTTGTATTCATGAGCCATGGGCCGACTTGGGGTCTCTCGGGCTCCCTTGTCCTATGTCTACGATTCGGGTGTACGTTCGGGTCCTTACAAACTTGGTATCAAAGACATAGGTTTGAAGTGTCCTAGGGTGTTTGAAAGACGCATTAAGTAGAGTCTTTTTCATGGGTGTGAAGCGCGCCACACCTATGACAAAGAGGCCACTAGATGTTTAGGAAATGTTCCCTTCTTTTATGTTCTATTTGATGCGATAAAAAGTCTCTCCCTCCTTCTAACTCGTGGGATTCGTGATTGCAGAATTAGGGCTCCTAGGAGAATGAATGCAAGGAGGAATGGAAATGATGAAGGCCATGGAGATGGTAATGACCATGGGCATCAGCAAGCCCCACCTATTCAAGAGCCCTAGGCACCAGAGCCAGCTGCCCACGCTGAGTTTCGGGTGACTATCCAGATGTTGGCGCAAGCCTTGACTGCTTAGGTCAACCAGCAGGCTGTTGCACAGATCCCACAGAATGGCAATGCAGCGGCGTCTCGGATTAGAGACTTCTTGAGGATGAACCCTCATGAGTTTAGGGGATCAAAGGTGGATGAGGATCCACACGAGTTTATTGAAGGGATCTTGAAGGTCACTCAGGTTATGGGGGTGAAAAATGGGGAGTGTGTTGACTTTGCCTCTTATCAGCTAAAATAGGTTGCTCTTATTTGGTACAAGCAGTGGAAGGACAGCAGGGCAGCAAGAGCGGGCCCTATCAACTAGGATGAGTTCCACATGGCCTTTCTCGACAAGTTCTTCCCTCGGGAGATGAGGGAGTTGAAAGCAGCTTAGTTTGTAAAACTCAAGCAAGGAAAGATGACAATGCTGGAGTATTCACTTGAGTTCACTCATTTGTCGAAGTATGCCCCAGAGTTACTGATGAATCAGCGGGCGCGGGTGAGCCAATTCATTTAGGGTATGGCTGGTTATTTAGACAAGGATTGCAGGACTGCCATGCTTCACCAGGATATGGACTTTCCTCTCATAGTGTTTTACGCCAAGCAGATGGAGGCGGCTCATGCGAGGGAGAGGGAGGCCAAGAGGGCTCGGACAGATAGTCATGGGTTTTCACATCAAAGGTCCGGCGGTGGCTACTATCCACAATTTCAGCAGAGGTCACTAGCCCCAGCACCATTATCAGCTAGTGTTCAATCTAGACCCAGGGGTGATCAGAGGTGCAGGGCTTCAGGATCGAGGGATCAGAGGGGCACCCAGTTTGAGTATACCACTCCATCCTGTGAGAAGTGCGGTAAGAGTCACGCCGAGGAGTACCTGCTCGACTCAGATATCTGTTATAGGTGTGGTAGATCTGGGCACATGCGTCGAGCGTGCCCATATATTGGATAGGGTGATGATAGGGGTCGTGCACAGACCGCCAGGACAGAAGCAGCTCCAGCCCATTCTGCTCCACAGGGAGCATCGACTAGTGGAGGTGGCGGATAGCGCCAAAATCAATTCTATGCCCTTGCCTCACGCCAGGAGCAGGAAACTTCATCTGACGTGGTCACTGGTATGTTGCGTGTCTCTCATATTAATGTTTATTCCTTGTTAGACCCGAGAGCTACATTGTCTTTCATGACTCCTTACATTGCTAGTAGCCTTGGATTTAGTCCTAAGACCTTGTCAGAACCATTTTCAGTTTCTACCCCTGTTGGTGATTCGGTTGTATCTAGGCGTGTATATGGGGGGTTCTCGGTCACAATGTTGCACAAAGTTACCTCCACAGACCTTGTAGAGTTAGCCATGACTGACTTTGACATTATTCTTGGCATGGATTGGTTGTTTGCATGTTACGCTTCGATTAATTGTAGAACCCGTATAGTGGAATTTTGTTTTCCAGGTGAGTTGGTGTTGGAGTGGAAGGGTAGTTTAGCGGTACCAGTAGGTCGGTTTATTTCATATCTTAAGGCAAGGAAGATGATCTCTAAAGGATACATGTACCACCTAGTTAGGGTTAAGGATGTGGAGTCTGAGACCCCGACTATTTAGTTAGTTCCGGTGGTGTGCGAACATCCGGAGGTGTTTCCTGATGATTTGCCAGGTGTTCCTCCGGAGAGGGAAATTGATTTCAATATTGATCTACTGCCATATATGCATCCTATCTCTATTCCTCCCTACAGGATGGACCCAGCCAAACTAAAGGAATTGAAGGATCAGTTAAAAGATCTATTGGATAAGGGCTTCATTAGACCGAGCCGTCTCCATGGGGTGCACCAGTTCTATTTGTTCGAAAGAAAGAAGGTTCCGTTCGGATGTGTATTGATTATCGACAACTTAATAAGGTCACCGCCAAGAACAGGTACCCCTTGCCCAAGATTGATGATTTATTTGACCAGCTCCAGGGTGCCAGGTGCTTCTCGAAGATAGATCTCAGGTCCAGATATCACCAGCTCAGAGTTTGGGAGTGTGACATTCCAAAGACAGCCTTCAGAACCCGGTATGGCCACTATGAGTTTGTAGTTATGTCTTTTGTACTAACCAATTCTCCTGCAGCTTTTATGGACCTGATGAACAGGGTATTCAAGGCATATTTTGACATGTTCGTGATTGTGTTCATTGATGACATCCTTATATACTCGCGGAGCGAGGAGGAGCATGCCGCTCACTTGAGGGTAGTACTTCAGGCCCTTAAGGATCGTCATCTATATGCAAAGTTTAGCAAGTGTGAATTTTGGATAAACTCGGTAGCATTTCTGGGACATGTGGTATCAAGCGAAGGCACAAGGGTAGATTCTTAGAAGATCGAAGCGGTGAAGAATTGGCCTAGACCGGTGAATCCTTCAGAAATTCGAAGTTTCTTGGGCCTAGAAGGCTACTACTGAAGGTTTGTGGAGGGTTTCTCATCTATTGCGGCACCTTTGACTAAATTGACTCAGAAAAAGCTGAAGTTCCAATGGTCGGATGCTTATGAGAAAAGCTTCCAAGAGTTGAAGACCAACTCACTTCAGCACCAATGTTGACCTTACCCGAGGGTACTGATGGCTTTGTAGTGTATTGTGATGCTTCGAGATTCGGTCTGGGATGTGTGTTGATGCAGCGTGGGAAGGTAATGGCCTAGTTATATAATTTGAGTACAAAAAAACTTTGATTTGCAAATTAAAGAGGAGGTATAATCTCATCAGAATGAGGAAAAGGCATGACCAGAAGAATTNCGAATAGCCGCTAGCCCCGACCCATCATCAATTAGTGTTCCATCCACCCAGGGATGATTAGAGGAGCAGGGATTCAGGGTCGAGGGATCAGAGGGGCACTTAGTTAGAGTATACCTCTCCAGCCTACGGGAAGTGCGGGAAGAGTCACACCAGCGAGTGCCTGCTCGGTTCAAATGTTTGTTTTAGGTGTGGTAGACTTGGCCACATGCACTGAGAGTGCCCATATGCTAGACATTGTGATGATAGGGGTCATGCATAGACCACCAGGACAGCAGCAGCTCCAACATGTTCAGCTCCATAGGGAGAATCTACTAGTGGGGGAGGCGGTCAGCGCCAAAATCGATTCTATGCTCTTTCCTCTTTCCAGAAGCAGGAGACTTTTCCAGACGTGGTCACTGGTATGTTGCGTGTCTTTCATATTGATTTTTACTCCTTGCTAGACCCGGGAGCTACATTGTCTTTCGTGACTCCTTACATTTCTAGTAGTTTTGGAGTTAGTCCTGAAATTCTTTCAAAACCATTCTCCGTGTCTACCCCAGTCGTTGATTCAATTGTAGCTAGGCGGGTATATAGAGGTTGCCCCATTACTGTGTTGTATAAGGTTACCTCCGCAGATTTAGTAAAGTTAGCCATGACTGACTTTGACGTTATTCTTGGTATGGATTAGTTGTTTGCATGTTATGCCTTGATTAATTATAGGACCCATACCGTGGAGTTTCATTTTCTGGGTGAGCCAGTTGTGGAGTGGAAGGGTAGCTCAGCGGTGCCAATAGGTCGGTATATTTCCTATCTTAAGGCTGGGAAGATGATCTCTAAGGGTTGCATGTATCACCTAGTTAGGGTTAAGGATGTGGAGTCTGAGACCCCGACTATTCAATCAGTTCCGATGGTGTGCGAATGCCCGGAGGTGTTTTCTGAGGATTTTCCAGGTGTTCCTCCAGAAAGGGAAATTGATTTTGGTATTGATCTATTTCCAAATACGTAGCCTATTTCTGTCCCTCTTTACAGGATGGCTCCAACCGAGATAAAGGAATTGAAGGATCAATTAAAAGATCTGTTGGACAAGGGCTTCATTAGACCGAGTCAGTTTCCATGGGGTGCACCAGTTCTATTTGTTCGAAAGAAGGACGGTTCCCTTCGCATGTGTATTGACTACCTGTAGTTGAACAAGGTTACCGTCAAGAACAGGTACCCCTTACCCAGGATCGATGATTTGTTTGACTAGCTTGAGGGTACCAAGTTCTTTTCCAAGATCGATCTCAGGTCCGGGTATCATCAACTCATAGTTCGGAAGAGTGACATCCTAAAGACAGCTTTCAGGTCTCGGTATGGTCACTACAAATTTGTTGTTATGTCTTTTAGGCTAACCAATACTCCTTCCACTTTTATGGACCTGATGAATAGGGTGTTCAAATAATATTTGGATATGTTCGTGATCGTGTTCATCGACGACATTCTTATATACTCCCGGAGCGAGGAGGAGCATGCCACTCATTTGAGAATAGTGCTGCAAACCCTCAAGGATCGTCAGTTGTATGCAAAGTTTAGCAAGTGTGAATTTTGGCTGAACTCGGTAGCATTTCTGGGTCATGTGGTATCAAACGAAGGCATAAGGGTAGATTCCGAGAAGATAGAGGCGGTGAAGAATTGGCCCAAACCGGTGAATCCTTTAGAAATCCGAAGTTTCTAGGGTCTAGAAGGTTATTATAGAAGGTTTGTGGAGGGTTTCTCATCTATTGCCACACCTTTGACCAAGTTGACTCAGAAAAAGGTGAAATTCCAATGGTCGGATGCTTGTGAGAAAAGCTTCCTAGAGTTAAAGACCCGACTCACTTTAGCACCAGTGTTGACATTACCCAAGGGTACCGATGGATTTGTTGTCTATTGTGATTCTTCAAGAGTCAGACTAGTGTGTGTGTTGATACAGCGTGGGAAGGTAATAGCATATGCCTCGAGACAGCTGAATGTCCATAAAAAGAATTACCTAACCTATGATCTTGAGTTGGCCGCGGTGGTGTTTGCATTGAAAATATGGCGACATTACTTGTATGGCGTCCACGTGGATGTATTTACGGATCAGAAGAGCTTGCAATACGTGTTCACATAGAAAGACCTAAATCTTCGGCAAACGAGGTGGTTAGAGTTACTTAAGGCATGAGTGTCCTTTACCACCCGAGCAAAGCTAATGTGGTTGCGGATACGCTTAGTAGACTCTCCATGGAAAGTGTGTCCCACGTGGATGAGGGAAAGAAGGAGTTGGTGAGGGATGTCCACCGACTAGCAAGGTTAGGAGTTAGGTTGATCGATTCAATCGATGGCGTTGTTGTTGTACATAACGGGTCAGAATCGTCCTTGGTGGTTGATGTTAAATCCATGATAGATGATGATCCAATATTAAGGAAGCTGAAGGAGGCGGTACGGAGCCGAAAGGTGGAGGTCTTCTCCCAAGGGGGATATGGTGTGCTACAATACAAGGGTCGACTATGTGTTCCGGACGTTGATAATTTGAGAGTTCAAATATTACATGAGGAACATGGTACCAGATATTCTATTCATCCAGGATCCACGAAAATGTATCGGGATCTTTGAGAAATCTATTGGTGGGATGGTATGAAGAAAGATATTGCGGAGTTCGTAGCAAAATGCCCAAACTGGAAGCAAGTGAAAGTCGAACATCAAAGGCCGAGAGGCGTGCTTCAGGATATCAGCATCCCCACTTGGAAGTGGGAAGAGATTAATATGGACTTTATTACAGGCCTACCTCGTACTCGCCGACGCTATGACTCCATTTGGGTGGTGCTGGATAGACTAACTAAGACGGCACACTTCCTACCGGTCAAGACCACGAATTCAACAGAGGATTATGCTAAGTTGTATATTTTGGAGTTAGTTCGACTTCATGGAGTGCCATTATCAATTATCTCAGACCGAGGTACTCAGTTTACTTCTCAATTTTGGCGTTCTTTTCAAAAAGGAATTGGGATGCAAGTTAAGCTAAGTACAGCCTTCCATCCGCAAACAGACGACCAAGCAAAATGAACCATTCATACCCTTGAGGATATGTTGAGGGCATATGTTATGAATTTCAAAGGTAGTTGGGATGATCATTTTCCCTTGATCGAGTTTGCTTATAAAAATAGTTACCACTCTAGTATGCAGATGGCACTGTACAAGGCTCTTTACGGGCGGAGGTGTAGATCTCCCATCGGATGGTTCGAGGTTGGTGAGGCAGCCATGATAGTTCCAGATTCGGTTCATGAGGTGATGGTGACGGTTCAATTGATAAGGGACCGGTTGAAAATCGCTCACAGTAGTCAGAAATCGTATGCTGATGTGAGGAGAAGAGATTTGGAGTTTGATGTGGACGACTGGGTATTTCTAGAGGTATCTCCCATGAAGGGAGTCATGCGGTTCGGAAGGAAGGGTAAACTCAGTCCCCGCTATGTTGGCCCTTACCGGGTTGTGAGAAGAGTTGGCAAGGTGGCGTATGAGTTGGACTTTCCTCCAGAGCTATCTTCACTACATACAGTCTTTCATGTGTCACTTTTGAAGAAATGCTTAGGTGATCCAGCCTTGGTAGTTCCGGTAGATAGCATTGGAGTGAAGGACAACCTCAGTTATGAAGAAATTCCAGTGGAAATCTTAGATTGTCAAGTCCGTAAGTTAAGAAACAAAGAAGTAGCTTCAGTTAAAGTATTATGGAGGAATCAGCATGTTGAGGGAGCTATGTGGGAAGCCAAAGCGGATATGATAGCTAAATACCCTCATTTGTTCCCTACCGGCTCAGTTTCAGTTTCAGGTATCAGTTTTGCCCTAAACCTTTAATCAGCTTCTCCCGTTCAGTTCATGTGTACAAGTTTGTTTTATGATATGGTAAATGTATGTGATGTCTGAATTCAGTTTAGCTATGTNAGTTTAGCTATGTAATTCCATTCGTAGGTAGTCATTCCAGCAGTTTTCGACTTAAATAACTAGTAATTGTATATGGCAATAACTTGTTTCTGAGTTTTCTGTATGTTTCTAACATTGGAGGACGAATGTTCCCAAGGGAAAGATATGTTATACCCCAGGAACCCGAGGATCAAACCCCGAAGTGAAAACATAGAAAAACTGAAAATTCGCACTAGGTCACAGAATGACTCATGAGGTAAGTCGTTAAGAGTGACCATGAGTCGTGAAGTGACTCGTGGTCA
The DNA here is from genome assembly GCA_018107945.1 of Datura stramonium. NCBI lineage: Eukaryota > Viridiplantae > Streptophyta > Magnoliopsida > Solanales > Solanaceae > Datura > Datura stramonium. The sequence goes on along the minus strand of JACEIK010000970.1, from coordinate 100,282 downwards.
GCTTTGTTTGGCAAAGTCTGAGTAAGGAGGCCATTGGCTTGACCACGAGTCGTGGTCTAACCTTACGACTCATGAAGTCTCCCGTGGGATTCCCTTGGAGTTTTGGGCAGTGGACTCAACGGATCGAGGCAACGAGTCATGCCTTGTGGCAATGACCCGTTAGGTCTCTCTTGAGGACTGGCGACCAGAAATTTCCTGCGTTTTAATGAGGGTGTTTTCGTAACTTCCTATGTCCCTAAGGCCTAAACTATGTCTTTTTGGATAATTGCTAAGTGTGATAAGAGGAGTTAAGTCCCCATTGCATGCTCATTCTCATGCAAAGATTTTAGAGAGATTTTGGAAGATTCAAGGCCTTCTTCCCCAAATTTTCTTCAAATTTCTTGGTGGGTGTTCAAGACACCTCAAGTCCATCTATTCTCAGGTATGTAGGGTTCTAAAATGGGTGGAATTCTTCCCCACCCATGCCCAATTTCACTTGAAGTCATGAATTCTCTTATTCAAATTCCATGGAGTTTTACTCAAAGCATGTCAATGTGATTTCTCCTTATGGGTATGTTTTAATTGAGTTTTATTCATGGATATATGCATGATGGGCAGGTTTTATTATTATTTCCTTTAACTCATGTTTCAATCTTTTTAAAATCTAAATTTTCCATTTATGAAAGTTCATGGAAGTTATGATTTATGATGAATGTTCATTATTTTGAGTTTATTGATCATGGAAATGCATGAATTCAAGTTACCCATGTTTATGGGAATATTTTTTTTATGGGAATATTTTTGAAGAAATTGAGTATGATGAAGTATTGGCAATGCCCACATGATGAAGAATGATTTATGAATTACGAAATAAATTTCATGATTTATCGATTTATGATGTTGGCCGATAAAAAGGGCCTTGATTAGGCTAAGAATGTTTTAAAGGGGATCCATGATGATAAATGTTATATCTTAGCCAATGAAATTTATGCATGATGTTAATGACTTATGTATGAGCCTATATGCATTTTTTTTGGAGCCGTGTCTAGCACCGAGCAGCCCGACGTTCAATGGACTATGCTGGTGTCTCATAACCATGTGCCACCGTTGGTTGTAATATTATGATGTTATGATAATTATCCCCTTAAATGTGATATCACTCCCTATGCAGACCTTCGTCTGGCAAGCCAGGGTTGGCTCTGCCCACTTGAGTGAGATAGTGGGGCATCATGAAAGGCTCTACCATGATGGTGTGAGTTATGATGAGTCCTCCCATTGTTCCACATGTTTTATGCATTGCTATGTCTATGTTATTGGCTCAAGTTATGTTTTGACAAAGTTTTCTTACAATTATGATAATGAACAATTTGATCGCTTTCTGATCTTTTCATGATGACTAGATAGGACGAATCGTCACTAGCTGTAACGAGTCATTGGCTTTCACACATTGTCGCTGAAGAAAAAATTAACATTCTCTTATCCTCATCTACAACTAACAGAATGATCCGTTACTTTCCATAATAAGTCGTTATTTGGCTCATTGTCCCTGGGAAGAAAAATGTCAAGTTTTGAGACTTTGGCTAGGTCGCTCAGGATGACTAACCTAATGAGTCATTAGGCCCACCAGTGGCTCACCTAACGAGTCATTTTGTGGGGGACTTCAATTTTCCTGCTTTTCTTCCGCTTCATATCTAGGATATCATCATAGGGAATTTTAGAGGTGGTTATAGAAATATGTGAGGCCGAGGGAAGACTTTATAATTTCTCTTTCTTTAGCCGAACAAGAAGTTACCGAGCTTACAAGCTGTAATATCCCTTCAAACTTAGTCTATACATCTTGTTGAAACTCTTGTGTTGTTCACACCATCTTATGATTTATGAGTGTCTTGAATACATGCATTTAAGTGCTATTTTCTCACTTTACATGTTATGTGTTCTCATATTCAGTTATGTGTTATGGAAGAGGCCTATTCAGGCTACATATTTAGAAATTTATCATTTCTATGCTATGTGTGCTAGACAAACTCTGTGTAAACCCTATTAGCTTCATTTATGATTATGATTAAGGCAATTGACTTTATCTTGATGCGGTACACAGGCTTGACGGATTTTACCCCTGTGTGGTACACCGGCTAGATGGATTTTATATGAATTTTATGTAGACATTATATTGACTTTATATGAACTTTATGACTGGTTGGTCACTGACACTATAGTTATAGACTTTTTCTTGTGCATTACTTGATTGCATCTACACCTCAATATTGAGTTATTGTCAGGTTTCAATTTCTAGGATTTCAGGTGGTTGCTATCCCTTCTTTCTAGATCAGTTATCATTGCTATATTATATGTTTATAGGTTTAGCGTTACATACCAGTACATTTTATTCATACTAACATCCCTTTTCCTAGAGACTTATGTTCGTGCTGCAAGTGCAAGTAGAGGTTGGGATTGCTAGTTGCAGTAGAAGTTAGTGAGATTAGTGGATTTGTTGGTATGCTTCTTCCTTCATGGAGATAAGTCTTCATTATTTCAGCATGAATTATGAGTCATAGCTATGGGTAGGTTGGATCCTTATTTTGACCATCAATTTCAATTTTATTTTTAGAGGCTTTGTGGACTTAGTATGTACCATGTTATTCAGTATGTGGCCTAGTCAACATTCAATTATTTGATTGTTGTAGTTGAGACATTATGAGTCCATATATTTACTTTAGTTGATTGTGAAAGGTGGCCTAGAAAGCCTAAATGTCATAGTTATAGATGACATATAGCCGGTTTTCCAGTCAATTAGCCACCGGGAGCCAATTATGCGCTTCTTCAGTTTTAGGGCATGCCAGAGTTTGCATATATTAGTAGCTACCATGCACGTGTTCAAATAGCCCCTTATGAAGATTTATATGGACATAAATTTAGATTTCCAATTGTCTGGTTCAAAGTAGGAGAGGCTAAATTATTAGGACCTGATTTGTTCCATCAAGCCAAAGAAAAGAGAAAGTTGATACGAGAATTATTACTAACAACATAGAGAATACATAAGTCATATTGATATGTGCGATGTTGAGAGTTAGAGAAGCTTAGTCCAAGATATAAAGGGCTATACAGAATCATTCGAAGAATAGGCCAATTAGCATATGATTTTTAGAGTTGCCTTCAAAATTACAATCAATTCACCCAATCTTTCATGTGTCAATGTTATGGAGGTTCATAGGAGATCCCTATCGTCTTACCCAGCAGAAGATGTGCTGATTATAGAGGATTTATCTTATGAAGTGATTCATGTTGCTATCCTTGACCGCCCGTTTTGAAAACTGAGGACTAAAGAGATAGCTTCCATGAAAGTACTTTTGCAGGAACAATAATGTTGAAGAAATAACGTGGGAAGCTGAATAGGAAATGAAATCTAAATATCCCTACTTGTTTTAAAACTAAAAGGATAAAGTAACTCAGAAGAACAAGACCAGAAGTTCAAGGGTGTAAAGTAAGTCATTTTGTTCAGCTTTTGTAATTCATATGAAAATGTGATATTATTATTTTGGTTGTTATGTTATTTGGATATTTTTGCATCTCCCTGTGAGGCATATAAGTTGGATTTTACTGAGTTTTAGGTTTTAGAATAGACCAAATTATAGAGGAAACTTTGCTGACATTTAATAAATCCCAACAATATTTGTCTTATACCTATTACCCTTGTTCGAGGATGAATGATCCTAAGGGGGGGGAGGAGGGGGGAAGAATGTAACAGGCCACATCTTTCAACACAGATACGACTAAGCTAATATTGATGAAGGCACTTAAGTTCGAGATGATGAGGTATTATTTGGGCCAAGAGTTGAAATGGACAACTTAGATATAAGTATTAAGTTGAAGTCTAAGGACGATGACTTCGAAAATTGGATAAAACAAGTGAGGTGCTTGCTTGACCTATTAACACTAAAAGGTGATAAAAGGAAGCGTCACCTACGTATGCTAAATCAACTATGTTATGGGTTCAAGTTTGAGCAGAAACTACATATGTTATTGAGCCTAATAGTGGCCCAAATAGAACTTAATTTTTTTCCAAAAGAGACACCAAATGCTAGCCCGAAATGAATACAAAGGAAGCCACAATTGTTGACCAAACTATGGCCCAAAAATAGAGTCAAATTGTTACCACCAAATTAACTAATTCGAGACCCAAATAGAGGTGTACTTTAGTCCAAAACCCATGAACCATTTTATCCCAAATTGAGATCCAAAAATGGGTCAAAAGGGTTGGCCATAAGAGTCCCTTGTAATTCCCAAAATAGTGTACAATTTCAGTATTCATACTTTGCCTAAAATCTGGAAAATTCTCCAAGTTCTTTCCGTTTCTTCCTTCTCCAAGAACTGACGGATCTTTGCTCTTAAGGTGAGTAAATATCTTATTATTTTTGTGTTAATACTCTTCAAATAGCTAAGAAATCATGTGGTAAAAATTTGGTGAAGTAGGGAAGCCCCTTTCCCCAAATTAAACCCCTAAAGTTGTGAAAAATTTTAAGAAGACTTCTCTTCTCTTGGTATATATGTGATGGAATTCTTATGCTCTTCAAAACCACAAGAAAAAAAAGGATAAGAACCCTCCTTAATGATTGGTAAGTACTCTACCCAAGTTCATTGTATTGTATGGGATTTTAGGCAAAGAAATGTCACTGTAATGTTGTTAAGAACTCATGAGATGGTGATCGGAAGCCGTGAGTTCAATATGTTGTTGTGGTGTTTCGGGTGTAATTCTTTGTGTAGGCACTATTTTATGTGTTTTATGATTGGATGCAGTATGTTTTTGTAAGGATATGTGGTGTTGAAGTGGGGAAGGAGAGTGTGATGATACATCTTCAAAGTTATGCCAGTACATACAATCTGTCCGAAATTATTTATCTACTATTTTTGTGAAGTTGAGTTGTGTTCAAGGGATAATACTATATTCATTATGCATTTATATTATAGATTAACTTTATAATGGAATATCTATGTCCTACTAGGAATAAACATTGAAGGGAAAAAAGTATGTTAAGGTTTCTTATTTCTTTGCCGGCATAAACCTACAAATGGATGTTTTCTTTGTCGAGTTTCCTTTTTCATTGTGATTCTAATCAAGATTTAGAAAGTATAAAATAAAAGTTTATCAAGTGACGAGATTATTAAGATCCAATGGTTATGTTGAGTCTCAAAGAATACCTTTTCATTTCAATTCCAACGAATTTAGACAACAAGAGTCTTAGTAACTAATGGAAGTGATATAACAATTAATCTTCTTTAATACATTTCATGCATATGTTAGTGTGTGGTAAGGCACTACTGCCATATCGAGGTACTATATATGCATGTGTTACGGGTGTTAGTGTGCACCAAGGCACCTCTATCATGTTGAGGCCACTTTCTAAATATACAGAGTGTGCCAAGGTGCAAATTAGTACTCAGCGAGTGTTATAGATGTGATGGTGATGAGTTTGTAATTTACCAACTCATCAAGCCTTTAAGCACGTGTTACTGCTGGTTTTCACAAAATTTAGAAAGGTTTTATGCCCTTTTTCTTCTCAACATAGGCGTTTGAAGGAGACAAAGATAATGGAGGATTTGAACTTGAAGTGAGTTGCTAATGACATGCTCTTCGCGGATCCAAACCTGCGAAATGTAGGTGTAGCATGGGAGAGACTACCTTTCACCTGTGTTTTTTCCTGCTAACCACAGATCCCCACCTGCTAAACATAGTCTTCATGCAGGTGGGGCTGTTTGCACCTGCTCTAGTGGATTGGCACTTGCTAAACATAGGACGAAGGGCAAGTGACCCATTTCGCTAATGGAAGGGAAAAACATCCAGAAAGATTCCCAAATCACCTAGAAGCTTCCAAGGACAATTATGAAAAGTTATACACAAGAAAGTTGCAGATATTTGTCACCCTAAACTGTACACCACACATTATCCATTCATAGATAGATTTTTGAGAGTTTTACACATCATAAAATTGTAAAAATAAAAAGTACTTTTCTTCTTCTTCTTCTTATTGAACCCAATTGGGGGAATTCCACCATTGTTGCAGATCTTGTGAAGCAAATTTTTTAATCAATATGATGAATGTTGAGGGAATTCCTCTTAGTATCTTTTCTCTCTCTCTCAAAATATTAGTAGCTAACTTGCTAGCTAAGGGTGTGTGCATGGTGGGTTTTTAAACTTGAATGGGTATTGATTAATTTCTCTTGGATTCTAATTCTAATTCTAGATAAGTATTAATTGTAAAAATTGATGGTTGCAAACATTAGTCTTGTTTACATTTCTTTCTGCTATTTGACAATGAAGGGTGAGAATTGGGTGAGAAAACAATAGGGAGGATTTAGAGTGTTGATGCGTGCGGTAGAGCTAGAGATAGTCAAAATCCATATTCCCACTCCATTAAAGGATTAAGGCTAGATATAACATGATTCTTCCTTAAGCTCTTGCGGTTGATAATTTGAATTTGGCCTTGGGGTTTTAGAACACCCAAGGCATAAACATTCTTGTGGTTGAGAAATGAGAGAATGTATTTTATCCACTTCTATCTATGTTAAATTTGAGTCAAAGAAAATAAAGTAAATCCCATTCTACTTGTTAGCCCATCAATAACTGTAATACCCCGGAGGTGCCTAAGAATAAGACTCGAGAGTTAAATCTAAAATCTTCCAAAATTATGGAAAATTATTGCAGAACGAGAGGCTCCACGGATCGGATCAACCTATGACCCATGGGAATGAGTCGTGAAATGTCTAGTTGTGGGTCGGTGGAGACAACGATCGGTCCAACAACTCATTGTAGGTTACAATGAGTCATTGTATGGAACCATGGTGAGAGTTGGACTTGAGGTTCAGGGATGCCACGAGCCACCCAATGACCCATGGTGAGGTACCACAGATCATGGTGAGTAGTCGTTTTAATCTTAGTAAGGTTGTCAGTATATGTGACGGAATGAGACCATGACTCGTGGTTTCTTGTAACGAGTTGTGGTAAGGCTCATCATTGGCAAAAGTGCGTAGGTTGATGAAGGAAACAACGGGTGATTGTATGACCCGTTGTTTAGGTCATTGTGTGAGCCGAGGCCTAGCCTAGACAATGCAAAGTATGAGTAGATACCACGGGTCCTGGTATCCTCCTACGACTTGTAGGGTCTTCTGTGGTTTGGTCTAGTGAATAATTTTTATGCGTAATCAGTAAGGGTATTTTCATCATTCCTTCTCCCTAAGGCTCTATACTACATTGTTTAAGGTTTGTTTTGAGGGGTTTTGAGAGGGAAAAAGCCTATTCTAATCCATTCTTTGCATGCATGCAAGTTTGAAGGTTTGAAGAGGTGATTCAAGGTTAAATTGCAAGGTTTCCATTGGAATCTCATCTTGGGTAATCAGAAAGTGTTAGAATCCACCTTTTCCAGGTATGTAAGGTTATTAGTGGATTCTTCTTCCACACCCATGACAAATTTCTATGAAATCATGAAAATTACCTATGATGAAATATGGGGGTTTTACCCAATTGCATAATTATGGGACATTCTTTGTTTGGTAAGGGCATTGGAATGACATTGTCTAACTGCTAGTTGTGATAGTTGTATGCATTAGTGTATGCATTATCATATGTAAATACCTTACTATCATTCTATGATCCTTCAATATCAACTTGAGAAGCTTTGAATATGCACATGTGTTTTCTTTGATAAAAGAGGGGTAGTTTGAGTAAGATATGTTGCTTAGTAATCATGTGACTGCTGTAGATTTTCTCATTTTCTTATGCCTAAGCGTCGTGTTAATAGAGTCTTGTTTAGTTTCTTTAGGACAAACAAACATTCTAAGTTGAGGGAGTTTATGTGTTAGAATTTTATGGCACAAAACGACGCTTTCAACAAAGAATTTTATAATTCTCAAGTATCTTTTTATTAGATATGATGATATTTTATATTTAGTTGCAGATAAAAAAGTTGCAAAGACAAAGTTGGAAGTTTGAGCTAACACAGTACAAGTATGGATTTGTAGATGCAAAGGATGAATTTTGGAATCACATCACGGACTGTCATGTCTGTCGTGGGAAAGTATCAAAAAGAAGATAAGTTGAGCCCAAGATGACTACTCAGTTCACGGTCCATAAACCCAAAGGGCAGATGGTCCTATTATTCATAGAAGAGATTCAATAGAGGTGCTACAAGATCATTACTTGACGAACTAAGTGACGGGCCATAAAATCAAAGAACGGACCCATTCTGCTATTGTTGTTCAATGTTCTGTAAGGTTGCAAGTACGGGGTTTCTAACCATAGCATGATGACGACTCGTAAAAGTGTCCATGGCTCGTGGTTTGATCCATGGTAATCTGCAAGTTCCAAGTAAACAAATGCAGTTGACGGAAGATTTTCAATATCCACGAACTGTGGTTCTGAATAACATTTGTGGAGTACTGACGAGGCCAGTTTCCTGGTTTAATTAGGATAGGATGGTCATGTCTTAATGTAATTTCCTTAGATTTTACTTAAATCGATACGCACTATTACGACATTTTGTTTTCTTGAAGTTTCGAGAGCAAAAAGACGACTTCTCTTAATTGTCCTTATTTTTGAAAGTTTGATTCTTGGATCACGTGTTGAGAATATAATTTCAAATTCTCTTATTCATCTCTCATAAGTTTATATTCATGAATTCATATACAAAATTTGACAATATGCATGCACACATGAGTAGCTAAATCTCATAACTAGGATTCTTGAAAACATGATGGAATAACGAATGTGGGTAAAATAAAATAGTGATTCTTGAACGGTGATGATGCATGTATGGTTAAACTCTTCATTTTAATTGCTTTTTCAAATTTTATAATCTATCACAAACCTTAACTTTCTTGAACAAAAAAGTCTAGGTCAAAAAAAGAGATTAATAATGGAGATTTGAAGTTACCAACCTTCATCTAACGACTTGAGCTTTAATGAGAAAAGTTAATCTAGAACAAATAACGAGGTTAGCATATGAGCACCTAAAGTATGAAAGGATTTAGAGTTTCATTTATCTAAGAGGTTCGAAAGATGTTAGGTAAATATTAATCGTTAGTTTGGCATGAATATCACCGCGAAAAAATCACTAATAAATTAAATCTGCTAAGTTATGAAATCATGGGGAACACAGTCCTAGTTCATTCTCAATTATTGAATACAAGTGAAAGATTCTCAAACATAAATCACTAGTTTTGAACCCTTGAATTCTTTTATTTTTCTTTATTAAATGTACCCTTAGAAATATTGACTACCGGTTGAATACACACTATTGAAAGTATGACAATTTTCTGGTTATATTCCATGTGGGATTCGAGCCCAACCTAGTTGGGTTCTATATTTGACAACGATCGCTTTATACTTTTTTAAGAGATGTAATTTGGTGTATCACACATATAGGTAGAATTTCTGGAAAGATTTAAGCTAAAACGCAACCTATATGCATCTGATATGCATCCAACATATTTTGATATGCGGTCGCATATCGATACAGTCTACTACACTATTGATCTTTTAGTGAAACAATCATATCTCATTGTAGAAAAGTCCAAATGTGGAATGATTTAATACGTTAGAAACTAGGCTCATATACCTTCAATTTGATAGGTAATTCATCATGTAACTCTATATATTCCTAAAGTTATACTTATTTGAAGTTGGCTCTCATACGAGCTAATATCAGAACTTAATTAATGGAGAAGCTTTTAACTTCACTTTATGCTAGAGTTCTCCTATGACCTTGATTCACATCCGAAGAACTTCCCACACTAAAGTCTTGAACTTCTCATACCTAGTTACAACCAAATTCATTGGGTTCGAGTCTAATTTCATTCATCGAAGGTTCATACCATAGTCTAAAAGTACGAGGTGTTACATTACATCATTGGGCTATGGGATACTCACCTGACTTTGTAAGATAAATTATGGGATACTCATCCATCTTTGCAAGATAAATCAAGGGATACTCACCGAAGTTGTGAGATAAATCACGAGATACTCATCTAGCTTTGTAAGATAAATCACAGGATACTCACCCAAAATTGTAAAATAAATCATGGGATATTCACCCGATTTTATAAGATACATAAACTAAAGGAGCCATAATGGGTCTGAAACATATAAGCTTTACTTCAGAACTTGAAGAGTTCAGTTAACTTATCTTTTAGGCTCGTTATATAGCTAGTAATGATTGTGATACTTTGGAATTAGTTCACTTAGTATATGATACTTAGTTATTTCAATTAGGGACTAATTCAAGTAAAATAATTATAGCTCTTAAATCAATACATATGTATGATGAGCCCGCAAGTGTACGGGTTGTACAAGTAATATAGTGGCCCTTTTTAAGAACCGGAATGTCGAACCCACAGGGACTGGACTACAGGGTAAAACCTTCTCGAGTGTTAATTTACTATAACTCTAATAATGAAGACAACGGTGTAAAGAAAAGTTTTTATATTTTGGAACTAGTTTTATACTAAATGAATGTTTATACAATTGAGTGCGAACTATGAATGTGAGCATGCGAGGCTAAACGAACATGTAAAGAAATCAATTATCGATATACATAGTTTATCTTTTCTCCGGTTGCTAGTCGGAACTTATGCCTATGGATTAAAACTCTCGTGGCCCCAACCCAACTTAGAATCATGAACCTTCCACCTACATTTACGTGATAAGAAATTCATGTTCTAGCCATACAAAACCGATTCCACACGTGACTAATACGACTTTCAGGTATATTTCTATCACGAAGGGTAAATCATTTCCAATTTTCCCAAACAAAGAACAGATCATATCCTATTAATTCACAACTTTCCGAGTTTCTTGCCCTCTCGGGTGAAACCAGGACGGATTTACATTAACATTGGCCAGGATATTAGCATTAGTAAGAAAAAGAATTTAATAGAACAACCATAGAAGAAAAGATGAAACAACCAGATAATCAACAATTACATTTCAATACAATAGTTCATAACCACCAGCGAAAAGGGATTTAGCCACTCATTTGTGGATTGATTCGTTAAATGAATGAAAATCATGCAAACAATTGAAAGAAAAGAAAAAAGAAAGGGAGAAAACCTAAGAATTTTCGTCCTCTGTGCTGTGGCCGTTGTATACCAAGTCGAATAATCAAAAATGAACCTAAGTGTTCTATTTATACTAGGGATAATTTTTCTAGGAATACCAAACAACGTGTCACGAGTACGTTGCCGAACCTGACCTCACGTGACACGGGTGCAAACGAACTTTACGGAAGTTGGCCGCCCAGGTAATTACTCCCAATGTGGCACGATATGCAACGCGGAGCATGCCCGGTGTGCCATGGTGCAAGCGGGGCCCACCGGTTTGGAATGTCAAGTGCAGGGAGTGAAAGATTCCAACGTGCCCACGGCTTGATCGCGGACCCTCTGCAGAATTTCTTGAATTTATAACTCCAGACGAGAATGCATCCGCGATGGCGGCGTGTCATGGCTCCCATCGTGGAGCCCTTAGTCTTTGCTTCTCCACAGCTTCCTTGCTGGTTCAGTCCATCTCCAGATTTCTCCCAACATGTATCTTAACTCCATAAAAGTATGTTTTTCTGCAAAAGCAACGCTAATCATGTTGGTTAGTATAAAATCACACTTCCATAGAATTTACATGAGAATGTACACACATTGTTGGATAAACAAGGCAAAAGCTAAGCATTTGAGTATCAATTTGGCATATAAATATGCCCACGTCACCTACCCCACTTAAAATCTAGTTCATCCTCGAACAATACTCATACGCCTCCATGAAATTGATATCCCATCATGGCGACTTTGGCTCGACAATCCGATCTACGGTTATACCGATTATTTTCATAACAAATCATCAAGAAAACATGCATGTGCTCCTACAATGATAGCAATAATCAAGACCTCTAGCTCAGAATGGAGCTACCCGTGTTGGCAAACTCGTGCAAATTAGTGACCAAGATATCCGACACGAATTTCATTCTTTCATCAAGCATGCGCCCTCATCACAAGAGAATTTCCCCCTCTTTTAGATCCACATGAACTCTAAATCATTTCATGCGGGGAGCATGTACACACAATTTCACTCTCTCCCAAAAGAATTCATGCATCATGTCATGACCCATGGGCTTGCCTCACAGTGTATTACTCCACTAATATAAGGGCGCGTAATATAAGATCACGTAGGACTTTACGGGTTGTAATGTCAGCTATGGAACTAGTATATACTGGCTCACCAATAATAACAACTAGCATCCTTAAGCGCTTTTTCAATGCATCCCAACACACTACGGACGTATTTTCTTCCTTCCTCCTTTTCTTGAAGTCCATCTTTATTTTTGTCACCCATTTCTTTAACAACCAGACTAAACAAAAGATAAGTTTTACAACTTTATTTCCTTCATCATGCATTACACCCTTGACTCTTTTTCTTTCTTCTCATCATTTTCTTTTTTTCTCCCTTTCTTTTCTTTTCATTTCACTCCTTTACCGCTTTATTGGGAAAATTATATACTTTCTTGAGGCTGCTTAAGAGCTTCGGATTTGGTTTACGGACCATGAAAAGAAGGGGTTAACTTGGTTCACACCCTTTTCGACAAAAGAAGAAAAAAGTTATAAAGGCTAAAGGCTCAATGGGCTAACTAGGATTTAATCTTCAAGGTGGATATGAAAGGAAAACAAGAAAAACTTTTAGTTAAACAAGAAACGCCTACATCCTTTCTACACTACACTTCCTTCTTTTCGTTTCATACACACAACGGGCAAGTTCTAGCCACTCCACAATAGCATGGAATAACCAAACCTCACTATACACTTTCGATGCACATACTTTCAGCTTAAGAGTGACTTCACGAGACTCTTTAATCAGCTAATTACAAGAATTCAACATTAAGCCTCGTCACCGAATCGAGTTCTATGGCATAAGTGTCTCACATATGTACAAAAATTTTGCATACGTTCTACGAATCATTTTGCGGTATAAATATTATGTACAACACGCAACCAAGAATATCGTAGCCATAGAGTAGCAACATGCATGTGTCTGATAACACCAAAGATTTAAAATAACTACTCTTATCGACTACATTTCCCTTAAGATGGTCGTCATCCATCCATCATAGGGAGCAGTCACTTATTACGACTTCGGTTCAATGGGACTCTTCTCGGCAAAAGACCGAAAACAAACTCCGAGAAACCCAAAAGTAAAAAATAGTTACGAAAAATTTTTAAAAATATCGATAATTTCGACAAAACTAAATTTTATAGCGGCTAACAGCATTCACAGGCACACACAACTTCACAAAAAATTTACAAAACGAACATACACATAAAAACAAGGTCACCTTAATTCACACATGACAACGAACAACGAACATGCGATTATGTACAAGACAAGATAATTCAGCACCACCTAACTACTCCCCACCCCACTTAAAATCGAGAACACATTGTCCCTAGTGTTCATACAATCACAAACGAAGGTGGGTGGGTGAAACTCTGATCGGTCAAATACTCCACTTCTTTGTCGAGTCTTTGCTTTGCCTCATCCCGTGTCCCCGAGATCTCCACCATCGTCCTCCTCAGACTCAACGTCAGAATCCTGCGACGTGTCTCCTCGTCCAGTCAGGACATTGTCATCCACGGGCTCCACAAAAGTTGGGCCACCCGACATAGTGCTTACAGCGTTTTCGCGAAAAGGGTAATCTAAGTCGGCGCCACGGCTTCGTCCTCGGGTCAGCAGATCTCCCGCCCTATGCGTGGCTAGACATCTGCGTCACATTTATGCGGGCCATATGCTGGGCACCCAGAGCATGTCGCTCGGCATAATGTGAGCGGCTCAAACTTGAGTGGTGTGGGGTGCCTTAGTCTTTGTAACAACATCTATGGCACGCGAAATAAATCTGCGGAATGTAGGTCTGGAGCCTCTTTCCTCGACCTCAGGCCCCTCAGGGGAACGTGAGTCGGCTGACCCGCGAACCCGTACACATTGCCCTTGATGCAACCAGGCTCTGTTCATGGCGGATATGATCACCGCCCCTACATTAATCTCAGCCCTTTCATCGGGGCATACACTAGGCATACGATCCAGGGTCACGTCCGTCATGTGCTTGGGAATCAACTTCGAACAACAAATTTTTTACCGGATCTGGCCCTGATTCATCTTGTGAATAGGGGCGAGTGTCGATGATAGCCCCTCTCCTTGTGTCTCCGGCGTGCGTCGACCGGGCTCCACACAATGTGCGTCGATATCCGCATAGGGTGGACTGATATTGTTCTAGCAGATCGTGGGCACCCATGTTTTGCGCCCCCGGTATGGCATTGAGGTGGTGAGGCTCAAGTGTGATGTCGGCCCCTTATCTTGATGGTGTGACTCTGAGCGTCGGGTTCCGGTTGGCATAGAACTCCCGAATTAAGTGCGGATTGCACTCCTTGGGCTCGTCAAAATGAAGCGCTGACCCGAGCAGTATCAATCCGGTGTACCATACGGGGGAACTCTGACGCGCGGGTCCGTGCAATGTGCTCCTCGGGGAAGTATTTGTTCTCCTTGTGCTTTGTGTACCACTTCTTCCCTTCCTCGGTCACCCATCTCGTTCCATATTGGCGACGGCGCCGCGTGGAACATTGTCTTCTTGGGGCTTCTTGCTCCCGGTCGCCGATCATTTTCTTCGGCGCTGATGTGGATGCGCCCTTACCGCTTGTCTGCCACTTGCCATTGTCCTGTCCAAAGCCAGTGGGTCCAATGTCAATCAAGTTAAACTTAACTTGACTAAGTTTGAGTTTAGCTCGGCCACCCCACACTTAGTCTTCGACTCTCATTTAGCATTTTGGCAAGATCATACTTATTGTATTATTTACAAAAAAAACAAAAAACACGAAACCAAAAACAACAAAACAACCAAAATGCCTCGTGAACCATTTGATTCGGCAGTATAACCTCTATGTACTACTCGGACTTCTTACGATAATCCCAACATACTATCGATCACATTTCATCACACATGACACTTATGGTAAAAAAATGAAAAAATAAAATATTCTAACCACTCAACCTAAGCAATTCCCCAATTTCTATGTGCTTTGATAATTTCATGCAATTTCAACCAATTTGTTCCCAGGAGCATTTATCGCTTCTTTAGCATAAAGCGTGAAGCACAACACAATTTACTCACCCAACATGCACAACCCAACCATTTTTATTTTTACATTTCAATCAATTCAATTTCTTCCTATTTACAACCCAACCCTAGCTACAATTTCACAACAAAATTCAATCAAGCATGTAATTATCGCATTCATACAATCGCAACGATCCTACGAATAACAATCAACAATAACTTAAATGAATTTACACTCAATTTATACTTAGGGCAAGGTTTACTTCCCTATCATGCTCAAAATCGAAAATAAATCGATAAGTATTGAGATGAAGTTAGAAAACATACCTTACTTCGATGAACTTGAAGAAAAATTGAAGAAAGTTTGAACTTGGAATAAGTGCCACGTTGGGGAAGGGGAAATTTGGGTGTTTGTCGCGGAGGGAGTGAAAAATGGGGAAAAATGAGGGGATTTCGGGGTTAAAAGGAGGGTTTTTAGCGCGGGTTACCGTGACCCGGTGTGACCGTGTGAAAACACCTCAACGTGTCACGGAGTGCATCGAGACGCGCCTCAGTGACACGGAGCCATCGCGAACGTTACGGAATTTTTATAAAATTCAGATTTTTGCCTTCAACGTGTCACGGTGCATGGGAGGCCCTCCTCAGGTGACACGGGCCATCGCGCGGAGCTCCTTGTTTTGCCACTTAAATTTTTTCTTACCTCGTTTTTCCTTTGCATTCCTTTGCATTTTCCCTCCGTCAACGTAATATATCTTACAACAATCGGTTAAAATTCCAAGGTTTGAGAACACAATATTTTATTTTTCTATTTACACACCTAATACATAAAAAAAAATTCTTTTCTCACTTTCTTTTTTTCTTTTCTTTTATCTATATACAATTTTACAAACAACAATTCTTGCCGGGTTAGCTCGCGTCAGCGCTGGTTACCTTCTCGGCTCGCGCCGTTCAAGTTCATTCCGCCCTAGGGTGACGGACGTTTTTTCTCAAACACGTCCTCACCCTGTCCAAGCTGACCTTTGTCAGGAGGGCTTTCCCGTTGCTCGAGACTCAAATCCTGACGACATCAGGTTGCTCAAGCACGACAATGTCGAGTTCTTCGTACACGGCGGGAGCTTGGTGGCCTTGTGCACATGAACACCTCCCACCTTGTCGTGTGCTCGCGCATAGTTAGGCGGCTGCGGCTACATCTAATGCACAGCTTTCCCGGTCGCCAAGAAAGGTAGTCCCAAAATAAATGGAACTTGTCGCTCAAAATCAGCACAACAAAATCTCCGGAAGATTAGGAGCAGAGCTTGCACTAGCCGTCCTCCACAATACCATGCAGTCTTGCCAAGGAACGATCATGGTGCAAGATCAGCATTTGTAGGTCTGGAATCACTAGCCCCCGACTTCTTGAATACGAAATTCGGCGTCAAGTTGGCCACAGCTCCCAAATCACACAATCCCAGCGAACTCGAGATACTTTGCCCGGTGTTATGCGGGTGTGGCTCCCGGGATCTTTGAGCCGTGGGCAATCGGTTACATTTCCGGGGAAGTGCACTCCTCGTAAGAACCATAGTGGCATATTAGGTAGCTTTGCTTTTGTTGGCCACGATGTCCTTTATATACTTAGCGTACTTAGGCACTCACTGCCAAAACATCAACAAGAGGTAAGTTAATGTGCTTTTTGTTTAAGCACCTCCATGACCTTTTTGAAACACGCCTCCTCCTTGTGCTTCTTTAATCGTTGAGGAACGGGGTGGAGGGGTCTTTTCATTCCGCATCCTTGTCTTCCCTCGTCATTTTCTCCTCTCGCCTGCGCTCCCCCGTGGCGAGGTGGTCTTTCGGTTCCACCTCCTTCGGCGCAAACCACTCATCGTGAATGTGCGTTTACGCTTGGGTTGGGGGTGCCGGTAATGCATTTGGGAAGTCCTCCTCTGAGCACGGTGTTGCGGGCTCCACGACAAATTGCCCAATTGATACTCCGGCGCCTTGGTAGCTGACGATTGTTCTTGACCTCATTTGCCAATTTGACATAGTCGGCTACACACCCAATTGAGCTTGGCTAGCTATCAATTGCTTGAACATCTCCTCAACGGTGATGGTGGTAAGGAGGGCATTGTTGTTTCTATATTGTGTGCAGTAGTTACGCTGGCCCTCATGATTCCTCTGCGCCACCACGACTCAAACTACGCACGATGGTTGTTGCTACCCCGAAAGTCGGGTGATTCCTCCGGTTAGGTTGTAGTTGTTCCCATCTTGTTGGTGATTGTTCCTTTGTGCATTACGCGACAAAGTTCACAGTGCAGATTTTCTCCACAACACTGGTAGTGTTCGTTGCTCTGCGCACTTCCACTTTCATCTGTTGCCCTTTGCATTCGGGGCTTGAGGCCGACTCAAGTTCATGTTGCCCGAGTGGTGTTTAGTTGATTTTGCAAGGCGGCTATCGTGCGTGATAGCGTAAGCCCCATCACTTCCAAGACTCATTTGCTTTCCTTGCTCCTCCCCTTGAAGAGTCCGCATTCCTCAGGATTTCCTGAAATATGGTCTAAGCAAAGTATAAAGCTCCTCGTAAGTCTTTTCTAATGCTTGTCCCAATTGTCGAATCAGCCAAAATTTTTGTGTGGGGTTCCAAACATTCTATAAAAGTGTGCACCTGACACATCATTGGATTGATGGTGATGAGGACGGTCCACTTAGCAGGTGATTTGAATCTCTCCCCCGAGCTTGATGATTCTGCTCCTCTCTTTGTTTTGAAACTTAGAATTTGACTTCTAAGTCTTGTTGTTTTCTGGGAAGGAAAGAATCGGATCGGAGCTTCTTTGCAAGATCATCCCATGTGGTTATAGAGTTTGGTGGCTCGGCTTTCAGCCTGCAAACTCTCCCAAAGTGAAAATGGGAGCGATTAGCCAAGCGACGTGATCTGTTGAGCACTCCGGCGAGAGGATGTAAGTGTCACTTATCTCAAAGAAAATTTTGAAGATGTTGTTGTGGATCTCGTGAGGGAGACACGTGAGCGCCGCTTGTGTGCAGCAATTGCACCAAAAACTGATGAGCCGCAAGTGTACGGGTTGTACAAGTAATATAGTGGCCTTTTTGAAACTGAGATCATCCAGAGACTTGAGGCCGGACTACGGTAAAACAGCACTGAGTGTTAATTTACTATAACTCTATGTAGAACAACGAGTGTAGAAAGTTTTTATATTTTTGGGAACTAGTTTTATACTAAAGTAAGATATTTATACAATGAGTACGAACTATGAATGTGAGCATCTTTGAGGCTAAACTAACATGTAGAGAAATTAATTATCGATATACATGGTTTATCTTTTCTCCGGTTGCTAGTAGGAACTAATGCCTATGGATTAAAACTCTCGTATTTAACCCAACTTAAGAATCATAGACCTTCCACCTACATTTCTGTGATAAGAAGAAATTCATGTTCTAGCCATACAAAACCGATTCCACACGTGACTAATACGACTTTAAATTTATGTTCTATCACGTGAAGGTAAATCAATTCCCAAATTTTTCCAAACCAAGAGAAAAGATCATATCCTATTAATTCACAACTTTCGGTTCTTGCCCTCTCGGATGAAACCGGACTTTTGGATTTACATTAACATTGGCCGGATATTAACGCATTAGTAAGAAAAGAATTTAATAGAACAACCATAGAAGAAAAGATGAAACAACCGGATAATCAACAATTATATTTCAATACGATAGTTCGCCTCGGCAAAGAAGGGATTTAGCCACTCATTTGTGGATTGAACATCGTTAAATGAATGGAAATCATGCAAACAATTGAAAGAAGAAGAAAGGGATAGAGAAAACCCTAAGAATTTTCGTCTCTAGCTGCACGTAACCCACGTTCTTGCTCCACCAAGTCAGAATAATCAAAAATGAACCTAAGTGTTCTATTTATACTAGGGATAATTTTTCCCGAGAATACCAAATCACGTGTCACGGAGTGCATCGTGGGCACGGCCTCCTTGACACGGTGTAAGTGCGGAGGCTTTACGGAAGTTGGCCGCGGTAGTGCTCCCAACGTGGCATGGCATGCAACGCGGGCATGCCCAGCGTGCCACGGTGCAAATGCGGACCCTCTCTGGAATTCAAGGTACGGGGAAATTAATTCCAACGTGCCCACCAGCAGTGGACCCTCTCTGGAATTTCTTAAATTTATAACTCCCAGGAGCGAGAATGCATCCCCGATGGCGGCGTGTCACGGCTCCATCGCGGAGCCCTTAGTTTTGCTTCTCCACACAGCTACTTGCTGGATTCCAGGAGTCCATCTCCGATTTCTCCCAACATGTATCTTAACTCCATAAAAAGTATGTTTCTTTTGTAAAACAGCGCTAATCATGTTAGTTGGTATAAATTGTTGGTTAGTATAAAATTACACTTCCATACAATTTACATGAGAATGTACACACATTGTTGGATAAACAAGGCAAAAGCTATGCATTTGAGTATCAATTTGACATATAAATATTCCCCTGATCAATGTACATATCTAGTGAAGACATATAACTTCTCAAATAAATGGATAAGGACCATATAAGATGACATGATATCTAGACACCTTATAAATTACATCAAGTGAAAGAAACACGTGAACATGTGAACTAATGAGGTAAGTGGGAAGATTGGGCATCCACAATATAAACACTCTTAGTATTTTTAATCTACGACCTTATTGACTCATATAAAGAAAACATGTGACATAAGGATGTGCCTTAGCAGCTAAATAGGTTTTAGCTTTACATACTTCATTTTTCTGACAATTACAACTACGACGATTCGGCCTTTCCTTTAAGGTGTTAATCTACAATATAAGTTCATAATGAAATTAATATTAGTAGCTAATCACAATGTGGGCTTGTAAAATAATAGCTAAATACTTCACGAGCAGTTAGCCCGCATGGCCCTCAAACACTTGGTATATCACCACACCCTTCTTCTGCACTTTATTACAACTTCACACACCCTTCCTTTGATAACCTAAACTGCCCCGACATTATTACATGTAAACAACCCCTAAACATTCCCAAAATTTTTTAACTCAATACAAAAATATTGAACTTGCGGATTTCAATTACTGTTTCATGATTTTGTAATAAAACGTACATATATATATACATATATACATACATACATATATATATATATACNTAGAGAGAGAGGGGGGGGAGCGAATGGGGAAACAAGCTTACCTAAATTTTTAGAAACTCTCGTTCAAGAACTTGAATTATTCTTCAAACTTGAACCAAAGAAAAAGAGAGAAATTCTTTGTCAACCTTAAAAAGTGGGGCGATCTTGGATGGTTAGGGAACCCTAAGGCTTCCCTACAACTCCAGGCATAGAGACATGATTTTCATAATCTTTTCATGAAAGAATGAGGTTAAATTCATAATTAACTCACTTATCTTGTTTTGAAAAGGACGAGGTCTTCAAGAACCCTAATGGGAAATTAGAGTAGTTGCTTAGAGAAGAGAGGAGAGAGGTTCAGAACTTGCGAAAAAATATGAATTTTTGCAAAAATGAAGAGAAAATGAACTAATTTGGACTCTATGAGGGCCCTCACTTGACCACCTCTCTCCTCTTCATTTCTGATCACATTTTGGTCAATTAGGTGATGCACTTACTTGGCCATTTTAAGTTGGTCGAATATCAAAATAGGTGATTCACCTACTTGACTTAAAATTGTGTCTCTCTATGGGATTGAATTTGTTTAGTCTTTGGGGAAATTTCGGGGTGTTGGAGTGTGCTCCCTTCCGCATGTTTTCCTCTTTTTTTGTTTCACCTCATTTGGGCCACAAATTGGTCCATTAATCTAAATAGGTGATGCACCTACTTAGTTTTCTTAACTTAGTCTATTTAGCTTAAGTAGGTGATGCACCTACTTATCACATCTTCGCTTATTTAAGTCAAGCAAGCACCTCACTTATTTTTATTCAAATTTTCAACTCTTAACCCCTTTTACTATAACTTAACACTTATATGCATTTGACCACTTCAAACTTTAAGATCAAATACCACTTCACTATCTCGAGTGAAAATACATTTGTCGACGTTAACTATGTCATATACATGTTGAGAGGTGTTACATCAAAAATAGCATTTTGACTTTATAATCCTTGAGTGGTCCTCGCGCTCCAATTTTGGTGCGATTTTCAAGCTTTAGTTTTTACAGGTTCTTAGCCGTTGGAGTTAGTTTAACTTTTAACTTTCTTTAGTGACACTTAAGTCTCTCTTAATTTAAGTAGGAAGCTTTTATTTATTTCAATTAAGTTCCCTGGACCTTTTCTTGTTGAGAAGATTCTGTCCCTATGAAGTTTGTTACTTGCAGGTCTATAGCTTTCGCACAAGATTGGATAGCTGCTGATTTCATATTCATATTTGTTGTAAATATCAAAACTGAGATGTTATGAATGAATCTACCCTCATTTAGTCCTAGATTTAGCTCTTGTTTTATTTGAATTCTTCTTTGAGTGTTCTTCAACTGGAGATTCATAACATTATGTGTTGTTTTTTTTTCCTTCCACATAATAGGGAAAGAATTGTCTTATAACAAAAGGCATCAATCATTTCAATAAATTGGTTGACTTCATATTATAAAATTCTAAATTTAACTTATATATACAAAATCATTAATGATATATGTTGAGCACCATATCAAGATGAAATCCAGGATCTAGCCTATAAACAATGTGAATAATAGTGCAAACCGCTATATTTACTAAGAAAATAATGCAACATTAATATCATATTCGTACGTATCTATTATTTCGTGTTCATTTTGCTTTTCCTATTTAGGGTGTGTTTGGTATTGAGGAAAATATTTTTTGAAATATGTTTTTCTATCTTCTCTTGTTCGATTGGTTAAAATTTTTGAAAAACAAACTTCTTAAAAATAAGTTAAATGACTTCCATAATAAAAGTAAGGAAAATAAATTACATTGTCTCTCCTCAGTATCACAACTATCCACCGCACCC
>JACEIK010000970.1:53942-72416 GCA_018107945.1 Datura stramonium | reverse complement strand
ATAAGAAGAGAATAAGCTAACTACAGTAACTAAATATTTTAAATCCCTACAAATCAGCTATACACAATAATATACAACTATGTTGATTCTGTAATACTCCCCCTCAAGTTGGAGCGCAAATATTGATCATGCCCCACCACAAAGATAATCAACTCAAGTTCTATTCAACGCTTTTGTAAATAAATCACCTAGTTGCTCTCGTGTCTTCATGTAGCCTGGGAAATCACGTTTTCCTAAATCTTCTCACGAATAAAATGACAGTCAACCTCAATATGTTTAGTTCTTTCATGATACACCGGATTTGAGGCAATATGAAGAGCAGCTTGATTGTCACACTAGAGTTTTGTTGGTGTATGATGCTTCAACCTAATTTCAATTAAACGATGTTGTGTCCACATTATCTCACACGTAGACTATGACATAGCTCTGTACTCGAATTTCACATTGGATCGAGATACAACACTTTGCTTCTTACTCCTCCATGAATCTAGGTTCCCTCAAACAAATACACAATAGCCTGTAGTAGATCGTCTATCAATTTTAGATCCAGCCCAATCAACATCTACAAAACACTCAATACAAGTATGGTCGTGATTGCTATATAATATTCCAAGTGCGGGAGCTTCTTTCAAGTAACATAGAATATGTCCCAAAGCCTCCCAATGTTTGACCATAAGTGCAGACATAAACTGGCTAACAGCACTCACTGCAAAAGCAATATCCAAACGAGTCATAGTAAGGTAATTTAACTTTCCAACTAACCTTCTAATCTCTGTGGATCATTAAAAGGATCGTCATCATTTTTATTAGATGCACATTGAGAATCATTGGAGTACTACAAGGTTTGGTAGCCAACTTTCTAGTGTTTGCAAGCAGGTCAAGAATATACTTTCTCTAGGACAGAAAAATTCCCTTCTTGCTTCTATTTACTTCTACTCCCAAAAACTATTTTAACTGGCCCAAGTCCTTCGTATGAAACTGAGTATGTAGGAATGACTTGAGGGAAGAGATCCATACATAATCGCTTTCTGTGATGACAATGTCATCAACATATACAACAAGGAGGATAGTGCCAACAGTTGATTGCCGATAAAAGATCGAGTGATCACATTTGCTCATTTTCAATCCAAAATCTTGAACCGCCTCACTGAACTTGCCAAACCAAGCTCGGAGACTTTGCTTCAAGCCATACAAAGACTCTTTCAAATGACAGACTTTTCCATACTCTCCTTGAGCAACAAAACCGGGTGATTGCTTCATATACACTTCCTCTTGAAGATTACCATGAACAAATACATTCTTGATATCTAACTGATGTAAAGGCCAATTCTCTGAAGCAGCTAAAGAAGTAAACCAGTGGACATAAGTGAGTTTGGAAACCGGGGAGAAGGTGTCTAAATAATCTACCCCATAAGCCTGAGCATACCTTTTACCCACAAGTCTGGCCTGAGTCTTGCTATGGAACCATCTGGATTAACTTTAACTACGACGACCCACTTACATCCCATTGGTGTCTTTCTCTTAGGTAAATCCACTAAATTCCATGTGCAGTTTTCTTTTAAGGCATGTATTTCATCAAGCATTGCATCAGACCATCCAGGATGATTCAAAGCCTCCTTCATTGTTTTGGGTACAATGATGGAGTCTAGAGACGCAATTAAGGATCTAGATGCCGAAGATAAGTGATCATAGGAAACAAAATCAGCACTGGAATATGTGGATTTACAAGTATGTGTACTTCTGCAAAGAGCAATAGGAAAATCAAGATTTTCCCGAGGATCAGGTGGAGGATGATCTGATGACAAAGAAACTAGTGCAGGACATGTATCATTAGTCTCCCGCTTCCTAGAGTAAACCTAAACAATTGGCAATCTTGCAAGGGATCCAGTGCTGCAGGTACAATAGTCGATTGATGTGCAACTGAATCAAGCAATGTATGAGAAACAACATCATCTGATTGTTCTGTCACATCCCTAATAACTTGGTAGACTAACCATTCATCTTCCTCCTTGTGACTTGTAGAAATGAGAGGTGCATAGAAAAATGGTATAGTCTCCATAAACGCAACATCAGTTGACACCAAGTATTTTCCAAGTTTGGTAGAATAACAACAATACCCTTTTGAAGGCGAGAATAACCCAAGAAAACACACTTCAAGGCCTTGGTGTCCAACTTGGTAACTGATGGTCAAACATCTTGAACATAACATGTGCTTCCAAACACCTTTGGTTCCACCAGAAATAGTGACTTGTTTGGAAAAAGAACACTATGAAGTACATCACCAGCAAGCACAGTAGATGGCATGCGATTAATCAGAAAGCAAGCCATAGGGACTACATCGGCACAAATCTGTTTAGGAACCTTTATTTGGAATAATAGTGCCCAAGCTGTCAAGTAGATGGCTGTTTTTTCTTTCAGCAACTCCAATTTGAGAAGGTGTATCAACACAAGATGATTGGGAGAATCCCATGCTGTCTCATATAGGACTGAAATGATTCTGACATGTATTCTTTAGCATTATCACTCCTTAATATGTGCACAGTAGTATCAAATTGACTCTTAACTTCAGCAGAAAAGGCAAAAAAATGAGAAAACACTTCGGATCGGTTCTTCATAAAGTATATCCATGTCACCCTAGAAAAATCATCCACAAAAAAAATAAAATATTTATACCCATCTTTGGACATAATAGGACACAGTCCCCAAACATCAGAGTGAACTAACTCAAAAGCAAGCTCAGCTCGTTTATTAACCCTTGGACTTAACAAGCTGCGATGGTGTTTTGCAAGTCGGCATGCCTCACACTCCAATGAAGAAACATTCTGAAACTGAGGATAAAGTTTCTTCAAAATAGGTAGAGAGGGATGTCCTAACCGAGAGCGTGCTTCAAAAGGAGATACGGCACTGGAGCAAGCACCAGACTGAGGCTCCAATTCATCAAGAATGTATAGACCATCAGATACATATCCTTTATTAATAACCTGATTTGTCGCAAGATCACGGAACACACAATGATTGGGGAAGAATGATATATAACAGTTGATATCTCTAGTGAGTTTACTCGCAGAAATCAAATTAAATGCCACTTCGGTAGACGTAATACAGATGACAAGGTAATACAAGAGTTTTGTTTAACAGTCCCAGATCCAAAAATGCTACAGGTTGACCCATCAGCTACAGTCACAAAAGAGGGTGCCTTGTGTGATCAAAAGCTAGAAAAGATATTAGGATTATATGTCATGTGATTTGTGGCACCTGAATCAATTACCCACTTGTTTGAAAAGAAGATAGAACATGTTTTACCCCACTCAGCAAATGTACTAACCAAAGTGGATGCTTCCAGTGATTTCTGATATTGAATAAATTTTGCAAACTCATCTGCCGAAATAAGAATTGTTTAGTTTCCTTCTTCCTTATTGTTTATTATTTTCCAACTAATTAACCCACTATATCAAAGTAAAGTGATAAAGAGCCAACAGAAAGTCCCAAACAGAGTATATGGCAAAATCAGACTACTTGAAAAAGATGATAATCATTAGTAACTCAATCAAAAGAACTTGAGAATAACCAAACTCACAATTGCACTTCGAAGAAACAATTTTCAAAATCTTCAGATAGCTTCACAGAGACAATATCAAATCCAAATTGGTGAGCAACAAGCCAAATCAGTGTCGCACTCGTGGGCAACCTCCAATTAATTTCCATAATCAAAAGAAGAATCAGCAATGGAAAAAAGAAAAAAAAAAGAAAAATCGCAAACCTGAATAAAAATGGTGTTCACCAATTCGGGTTTGAGACTCTTCTATTCCAAAACGTGGTCCTATAATCATAGAACCACCAAATTCAACCGGAAACGTCAAGGAAACTTCAGAACAGGAAGTTAGAAAAAGATTGGTCCACACACGCATGGATCGAACTGGGCTTTCTCCCACAGCTTTGTCGGCTCATGAGACACACGCACTTCTCCTCTGACAACTGGATTCTGGGGTTTTGTAGATCGAAGGGAGGTTGTAGCTGCTAAATTTCAGTGTCACAACCTATTTCAAGTACACTGACACAACTCCAACTAATTCCAGTCATCTGCTGAGTTTTCTGATTTAACTCAGGCAAAGCAGGATACCCTACTCTGATACCATGTTATGAGAATTGAGAGAATAATTTATTTTATTACTCAAAGAATGCAACAATATAAATACAAGAAGACAATAAGCTAACTATAGTAACTACATATTTAAATCCCTACAATTAGCTATACAGTAAGTTGCGCGGACTCTTCACTTTCGGTGTCACACCTGTGTCGGCCTCTCCAAAAATACACTACTTTTAGAGAATCTGACACGCATCCGTCGATATTTTTGAAGAGTCCTACCTACCACCTCCCACTAGCAACAGGTACCAGGTAACTCTGTCCATCAAAGTTAGGACAGATAGGAAGAAATTACCTAGTATTTTTTCCATTATGTAGATAAGTTAACAATTTAAAATATGTCACATTCTTTGATTATATGCATTAACCTTAATAAGCTGTAAAACCTCAGGCCTATCCAATTGAGGTTGATATGTATAACTAAAGGAGCTACCTAATATGCGCTTGAGAACACGCACAAGAAAAATTTTAAAATTTAAACCGAAAGTGTCTAATAGGAACACATTATCATGTATTCAAATGTGCAAATGAATTTTAATGGAGGAATACAAAGAGTCAAATGTCTTATTGATGGGATAAGACACTTGACACTACAAATAGGAGGGCTCTTGGTCCCTCTCTCCACTCATACATACATACTAAGGAGTCGTTCGGTAGGGAAACAAGTTATCCCGGAATAAATAATCCCAGTTGGGATAACCCGGGATTGTTATCCCACCAATCAATGAGGAATAAGGAATAAATAGCCCCGGGATTAATTTTTGAATGGGTTTATCTCACGTTTGGCAGGATAAGCTATCCCGGAATTATAGTGTTATTTTTATCCCACCCTTAATGTGGGATAACTAATCCCGGGATAAGTTATTCCGAGATTTTATTCCAACCAAATGTGGGATAAACCCATACAAAAATTAATCCCAGGACTATTTATTCCTTATTCCTCGTTGAGGATGGAGGTACAATCCCGGGTTATCCCATCCCGGGATTAATTATCCGGAGATTAGTTATCTCGAGATAACTTGTTTCCCCTGCCAAATGACCCCTAAAAGTTTTAGCTTGTACGTCTCCATCACCTATTACAAGCATCGGTGTTTAGAGTAAGGAGAGGGAAGACTAATGAGCTATTCTTTTATCTTGATCATAAGCTTCGCGGTCTCAAGGAACATTTTCTTGAATTATGTGGTAACTGAAGAGTATCTTGTGTCAAAACTAAGGTACAAGAATTTACTCCTCCAATTTTATTTTCACATTTATTTATACACAAGTATATCTTTTGTCGATAGATCCTTTATATAATTTTCTAACATCTTCTGCCAATCAGTTAACTATACCAAGAGAGAAACTTAGATCCCTGCAGTCTGGACCTTTTACATGCAGCTATTGTCTCCTGCAGTCCAACCAAATGATAATTCTTACTACCAAACATGTTTCAAGAATGGATTTCTCCTCCGTATTTCCCTTCAGAGACTAAAAATGAAATTTCCAGTCAGCCATTCCAGTTCACAATTGCCTTCTAGAAACAGGTGTTTGTCATGCTGCCGCATCGCACAGGTTGTTAGACATTTATGTTGTCATCCTATTCTCTGGCCACAACATATTCATTTATGGTAAGTCGGTATTAATACCCAATTAATAGCTACCCTATCATCCAAACATCACCAGATACTAGGCTGCAGTTACTGAATGACTTCAACGGAGTTGCGCCAGAATCAACAGCAAACCAGTCTCAGTACACCATACTTCCTTTCTCATTATAAACAGGACAATATTGCTTACTCTTAGTAGTTGCATTGAAGCATATTATTCGCTTGAATATCACAAGATAATTTAAACAAAACAAAAAAAAAACTTATCTAATATGGTTTATTCAAACACCAATCCTGCCATTCTTGAAAGTTGCCTATGTAAGCATTAACATCACTTCTGGCAAGGGGTTAAAAATAATACCGCGGTTGTAGAGTAAGCAGACTCACCATTTTCTGAAGAAGATCCTGGACCTGGAATAGCAGAAAGAGGGGTTAAAATGCCAAACTTTTGTCTCAAAGTACTACAAACAAATACTTAGTTTACATTAGTTCAATCTTAATGTTATTTCTTCAGTCATCTACTCCATTCATTTACATCTCAAGCCACTCAAAATGTTCTTTTATCAAAGTCAATACAACAGTCCCTTTTATCATTTTACTCCTAAATCTATACAATTCAAACCAGGTCAATTTAATGGAGCAGCAGAAGTAGTGTATTTTATTGGACTACATCTTAAATCTCTTTAATACAACTATCTCACTTCAATAATATGTTTATATTTGTCGTAACTGTCTGCAATTATCCTTCAAAATTCCAACACTGCAGCCTCTACAGCAAAATACACACATCATTTAACATTGGTCCATTCGCACAATTTATCTGGAAGGTGCCCTACATGAGGCCATCCAGGTTTGTAACTTTTGAATCATGATTTCAGAGGCTACAAAATTTTGATCAAGCATAACTTGAACAATCCAATGTGAGCCCACTAAAGAAGAATGACATAAATTCACATGGAAATCAAGATATATTAGCAAGAAGATAGCACATGGCAAAGACCTCTACTACTTCTGCAAATTGTTCACAAAAACACATAAACAAAGAGAAAAGAGGCACCTCCTGAATGCAAACAAACTCAATAGCTTCTTGATCTACTGAGCAATACCTTCACAGATTTTCTGTCTTCACATAAAAGATCTCCATCCTTTCCTTCTTGCAATGTATAATCTGCCCCATCATTGCCTTCACCGCAGGAGGGACCAGTTCCGCCTGTCTTGCAGCTACGAGAAGTTAACTGAATGTTCCAATTTAAATTTAAGCAATCCTGCAAATAGACAGAATAAAACTACATTACAGTATTAATAAGATGTGAAGATTGGCTAATAGAAATTGTAGGAAGTGGCAGATATGACTTACTGGACCTAAATGGCCAAGCTTCCCACAGTTGTAGCAAGATACTTGTTTTGGTCCATAATTTTTGTAGTCTATGCATAAAAGATGGCCAAAAGCTTTGCAAACCCAGCATTGAATTTTCTATCCATGTTAGACAATCAGATTCACGATTAGTTTAAAGTGAACATTGTTTACAATTTACTACTTTCAGAAAGAAAGTAATCGAGATAACTAACTAAAATGTTTCATCCAAAGGTATTCCCAAGTGACCAATAAAGATGGACCAAAAATCATAAAGAGATCGAGGATCAAATCCCAACAGAGACACAAAAAATGATTTTTTTCAGTGTTCCTTCTGAGCATGGATCAAACTCTTCACTAAGCATGATTAGGCACTCAGCAAGGAGAAAGCGGAACCCAAGTGCTATGCTAAGCTATGTGTTACCTGTGGTAGCATAACTTGTAATTTAATTATTTATGATTGTTTTCCTCTCTAACTTGACCACTTGATGAAATGTAGGGACGGGTGGGTATATGCCAATTTTACTGGAAGGATTTCTCTTTTGATAATTGGTGTTGTGACCAGTATTTTTTTAATAGGTTTTAGGTATTGTCTTTCATGTTTCATATTTTGAATCGGCCTTGTCTTAGTGTTGTAATAGGTTGTGTCAAGACTGTAATTATCTCTTCCCAACTGTTGCCCCTATTTGGGAGGGACAATAATATTGCTTCAATTCAAATTTATTAAAAATAAACAACAAAAAAACATAAAGTTACAGAAAACATACTTAAGAGGATTTTCTTATTAACGCTAAAAAATAATAACACATCGCACATCAATAATTGTGCAACTAAAACATTAACGTAATAGTCTAACTAAGAGCTTATTGATTGTCGTCAGTGAATGAGCGATTGTTGAATGAATAATTTTTTTTTGAAGTCTTAAAAGAATAGTTTCCTGAAGTAATGACTGAATAGACAGCATAGTACGTATAAACTACAATAATTGCTCACCAGACAAGGATTTATGCTAAATACCAGAATTAAGTTGATAAACCTCACATACCTCAAGGTCACTAGAGGAATAACCATCTTTGCAAGTGAACATATCATGTCCGGAGTCACCACATTTTAAACAAAGTTCACCAGATTGGGCTTGCAGCATCTGTGTTTTAGCATCTGGACAATCTTTGGCTAAATGACCTCTTCTCTTGCAAATGAAGCAACCAGTGACCTGGAAATAAAAGATATGAATTTATCTGAATATCTGCCCCTTGCTACCCCCTCCCCCTCAAGAAAAGTAAACGAAAAGAAAAGGAAGATAGCATAATAAATGTAAGAAAGGTAAGGCCTCAAAAGATAATGGTAAGAAAGAAGATGAAGCAGATGATTGAGCAAAATGTTATCTAACACGCAGATTGCTTCCATTTGTGGAACAAGCACGAGGTCATGATTTGCTATTTAACCTAAAACTAGAAAGGAGGTAAGACTAAGAAAAGAAATACTTTTTCTTTCTTTATATTTTTGTGAATTCCTTTTTATATGATTATGTTGCAAAAACATGCATATATCATAGTATGCAAAAACCAAAAACATGTGGAAATGTAATAAATGATAGCCTGTTGTACATTTATAATGATGACTCCTCTCTTGACGTTAAATGGTGAATTTCACAGGTGCAATTGACTTCTTGACTTTTGGTCCTTATCATTAATTTCAAAATGGAGTGATTTTGACCTTTTGACATTTTTATCCATGCCATTAATGTCCAATATCTTTAATTTCCAACTAAATCATTTCCGATTTTCAGTCAGCAGGCTAGTTTAGTCTATCTGTTATATTCACTGAAAATGGAGGAAGGAATAATCTATATGGATTATTGATGACATGTCCAAAACATAATCAAGAACTTTATTCCATCATCATCAATAGAATTGGTCTTGTTAAAACACTGGGTGTACCCAGCATCCTATAGTAACTACAATTTGGCCACTCTTGAGATATGGTTACAACTTCCAGTTTGAACAGTAAAAACTCAAATTTTTGTCACTTTCCTCGAAGTTTCTTAGCCCAGTTGACTTGTTTCTACAGAAACCTTCAGTAATCAACACTTAATGCTATAATTCTAGAGTCGCCTCAACAAGTGGTTGTGGTGGCAAGGCTGAGGACTGTTACAAGTGCATGAACTGTGGGCCGGAGCATCATAAGAAGAATTGTGACCAACTAACCAGTCAGTCACCTAAGAATGCTAATGTCATCGCAGTCGACCAGAACACCACTACAAGAATCGGATAACTGGCGCGAGAAAACCCAGTCAGCTACTGGACCATATGTCAGCCCACGTGCCATCTAAAGTTGTCAGATTTCAGCAAGATCTATCTCACACACAGGCGGGTGAGACACTTTCCAATCAGATTCCGGCGAGCTTCTTTTTTCCAGAAGCACTCGCCCCTCAATTCCGAGCAGACCCATACTGGTTACATCAAATTCCGGCAGACAGATTCTGATGAAATTTTTCACTGTTTCAGGCAAGATTTGGTCTAACCAGCACTTCAGAAGTATTAGCCTCTGGTAATAGTCTCTTGCTCTTGGTTTGAGGATTATTTCATCTAATATTTGAACAATGTCATTTGCATCGGATGTTTTTTGTTTCAAAACCATGATTTCCAGAAACTAGAACCACTCTATCACTACTGAACCCTTGATAGGTAGTGCAAATTACATATCTTGGTCAGATTCACTTAAACTATGGTGTAAGTAACAAGGTGTTCAGGATCACTTGATTAAACAGGCTAATGATATTAATGAAAAAGATAGGGGAGAATGGGAGAAGATTAATGCTCAATTGTGTAGTCTGTTGTGGAAATCTATTGATTTGAAAGTGATGCACCTTTTCGACCATTCCAGACTTGCTTCAGTTTGGGAAAAAGCTCATGCTGTACACAAATAAAATCTCCCATTTTTATAATGTGATTTATCGGCTGATTAACCTAAAGAAGTAGGAGTTGGATATGTCTACCTATCTCTGAAAGGATCAGGCAATTATGAAAGAATTTAATGAGTTCATGCCCGATATGACAAGTATTGAGAAACAATTAGAGTAATGTCAGAAGATGTTTTTATTGTTACACTTGTTGGACTTCCATTCGATCTTTGGCTCGGTGTAACCAAATTTTGGCTAGCCCTATTGCACCTATTGTAGATGATCTATTCGCTCAATTATAACGACGGGTTATACCACCTACGTTGGCTAGTCATCAGTACACCTGCAGATTCCTCTGTTCTAGCTTCTCAGACCACATTTCAGACTAGAAATCAACATGGAGACTGCTTTGGAAACATCAGTAACCCTCGTACTTTCAGGCTAAGGTTTGACCCAAATGACCGATCCAAAACCATGGGAATATGACCATTCGTATGAGCTAAGGGTTTATTTTGATGTATTAAGTCATTACAAAGTGTGGAGGTGCAAAGGAATTGAAAAGAACGGAATTAGAAGTCACAGAAAAATTGCTGAACTGGTGTGGCAAAGGTGACTTACGGACCATAAAATGGACTTACGATGTATTTGTTTTACAATGGGAATATGAACTTCAAAGCCTATGATTCCAAGTCTGAAGGGCATGTACGGCCGTAAAACTCATCCGCGGACCGTACATGGTGACCGCAAGTTGGAGGTCTCAAAAATGAGTTACTGTTTAAGGATGGTCCAGGTACAGTGGGAGATTCTACGACAGTAAGTGCGAATTACGGCCGTACCTGGCACTATAATGGAAGTCCTGAAACTTGGAGAGTTCGTATATGGCCCAACCTACGGGCTGCAAGTGAGATATACGACCATACCTTGGACCGTAAGTTGAATCCCCCATATTTTAAGGTTCTGTTAAGGACATTGTTTGAAGTGGGTTAGAGTTCCACGTTGGTTGGAGAATGGACTGGTGATCTGCTTATATGGACTTGAGCAATCCTCCCCTCATGAGCTAGCTTTTGGGGTTGAGTTAGGCCCAGGTGCCATATTTTTACATGGTATCAGAGCCAGGTCCATCCCTATTTGGGCTCCCGGTCCACGCTCCAGTTGGGCCTGGGCGTGAAGGGGGTGTTAGAGCGGGTTAGAGTCCCAAATTGATTGGGGAATATACTGGAGGTCTGCTCATATGGACTTGCACAATCCTCTTATGAATTATCTTTTGGGGTTGAGTTACGCCTAGTTGTCATATCTTTACAGACCTGTTCGACTTACGGACCACAAATCAATTTTGCGGGCAGTAAGTGAAGCCCAAGCCGTCATAAATGGTCCAACACCAACAGTTATAAATTCCATCCTCACGATTTTTCTTCCACCTTTTGACATCTCCAAGCCTATTTCGTGCACTCTCTCTTTTCAAGTCCTCCACATCAAGATAAGCATATTTTATGATTTTCTAGGCGATTTTAGTCCACGATTATAAATCCTAATCGAGATTCTACCTTCTAAACTTAGGGCTTAAAAGAAAACTCATCTCAAGGTTCAAGAACGGATTTTTGGAGTTCTTCTTCAAAGGTAGAGTTTTTCTTCAAAGTATTTTGGAGTTATTAAAGAATGTAAGACTACCTCACATGAGGGAACTTATTTCGTTCTTTCCCACGCTATGTTTCCATGAAAACCCATGAAATTCTCTCCCATGAGCCAATTAGGCCTAAGTATGAAAATTTTGTTTATATTCATGTAAATTCCCTACCTAGGAATCTCTTATTATGATCTTAATATCTTATTTTGCAAGAATTATGAATTCCCTACATGAAGAAATATGAGACACGAATTATGATTTTTCTTCAAAAAGAATAGATTTTTATGAACAAGCATGATAATGGTACGACTATAACATGACTTTTCTCTGCAAGGGAGAGACTTTATGGTTTTATGATATGATGAACATATCCATGATGAACGATTTATGAAAGGTGACTTACGAGTCCATGAGCTAAAAGCTATCACGTAATGAAAAGGGAGTAATAATGTTAACTAGAAGGCATAAGTCTAGACGACAACCGCCTGAAACTACGTATGCTATCATAGGAGAAGGATCGTTCCGTTGGTTCGGGCAAATCCTCATGTGCCCCTGGTAAGGGCTTATCATGAAATTATGCTAGTAACATGTTATGAATGACTCATACGCTGGCACAGTATGAGATGGCTTAGCAGATACAGCAAAGGTCAGACTCTATGTCCTTCCACGGTAGTTTATGTCAGTTAAACTAAGAAAGCTTCCACAATGAACTTAATGATTATGAATGATGAGAACATTAAGGTCGAACTTACTGATTTTGAATCTTTTGAATTCTTTCCATGATATGATTATGATTCTTGGTTGTCCTTTTCTTCAGTTATGTTTCATATTTCATTCAGCTACATTACATACAGTACAATTCTACATGTACTTACGTAGGTGCTATAATGCAGACTCGGATACACATACAGATTTCATAACTTCAGTAAGAAGGATATAAAAACACTTGGAGAAAGGATAGATGAGGATGAGAGAAAAGAATGAGAGGAGTAACAGAGTGCATGTTGACATCCCAAGAGAGGAAAAAGGAGAGGTTGTGTTTGGTGAGGAGAATGGAATGTCAAGTGAGGAAAAAGACTAAGAGAAAAGAATAGAGAGATGTCCAAGAGAGTAACAAGGAGAGGGATGGTTGTGAGGTTATTTCTTATGCTAACTCTAACATTCCTACTTCTTTTTCTAGTTGTTTTGACTTTCTTATAGGTACTCATGGGAAAGCTTGCATTGAAGAACCATCATTGGATGAATTTAATCCTAAGGTGGGATATACAGATGGAGCTGGGAAAATTGTTGGGATATACAGATGGAGCTGGGAAAATTGTTGGGATATACAGATGGAGCTAGGCAAGACCCTCCGACAAATGATCCACTTTTGTGTAGCGTGTTTTAATTGGGGGAAATTTAGGGTGTCTTGTTAAAGTAAGAAACAAAATGTGGTTGCTAGATAAGTACACAAGCAGATAGTCATATGGATCAAGCAACTGCCACAGGAGTTCCTTACCCTATCTTACATCCCAATTATCCCTTATATCATCTCAAGCTTCTTATATAGTTATATTTGGTTGCATGTGCTTTCTAAATGTTTACCATAAAAAACATAAGCTAGAGTACTGCTACAACTGAGTGTATCTTCTTACTCTCTTCCCAGTCAAAGGGCTATATATATGTTGTTTTATGCTCAAGTTCTATAATAGAATCGAAGTATCAAACCTCATTGAAGAATTGACCAATTGATATCCTAATCAAACTTAGTCCAAAACTATTTTCTTTTTCATTTCTTCTATTTCTTGTTCTTTTTCTTCTTCTATTTTGTTTTCTTTTTCTTCTTCTCATTTGTATTAACCTTGACAAACTTAGAGAAGATTAAACGAATTAGAGGAATAACCAATTGTAGGTTGAACCTTGAACTTGTGCAATCTCAGCATACTTCATGCACGTTCTATGAGGTAGTAATACAGGGTAGTGAGATTTCCAACATTTATTAATCTTCAATTATATATCCCCTATATCAAAGAAACTATGTCAGACTACCTCAGTACCAAAAACTATTGTTTTATAAAGATTTTCTGGTGGACTAGCGCCTACTGGAAGCATTTGAGCAAAAGAAGATCATTTCCCCATTAACCCCAAAATTTAGCATGAGACTGCACATGCATAAACTACCACAAACGCCTCCAACTATTGTTCATAAGTATCTCGGCTATACTAAATGAGAAGATTTGATGACAGATGATAAACCCCAATGGTCAGGTGCTTAACTAGCTAATCCTTAAAAGAACACCAATGTCCCAAAGGTATTAAAAACATGAGAAAAAAAATAAGCCAAGTTTTAAAACATCTAACAAGAAAGATGAGAGAACGAAATAAAATGAAGGTTAAACTTAGGCAACAGATGGCAATCGCATTAAACATCATTGGAAAAACCACAAAATAAAAGACAGAGAAGAAAGAGCATAATCGGTTGGATTAGTACAATTATTGGTAACATTATAGTCAGTATTCCAAGAAATGCTGGCTTTTTTCGATTGTCCCCGATGCATGTATACCGTTTCGTATTTTTCCACCATGGTTAGACACTAGTGTTAAGGTTTTTCATTTTAAGTTACTTCTTCAAGGGTACAAATAAAAGAAAAGTAACTTTTGTAAGCTACCAATCAAATAAAAGATACTTCTTCAAGGGTGCAAACAGAACCAAGTCCTATGTTAACCCAGCTCTTCATTTCCTTGACATATACATTTCCAATGGGTAGAACACAGATATGGATATATCATTTGGAACCTTCAAAATACACATCAGAACCGCACCGAATTGACCATACCAGTTTAATACAGGTGCAAACTCATGTCCATGTAATGCGGGTGGGACCGGAGAAATAACTAATAGGAAACTCAGGGAAAAGGTATGTTCTAAGTGTCGGCATAACTCACATTAAAGCTTTAGGTCGAGAATGGAACTGGTGAAACAATTGTTTTTTTTTTTAAAAGGTAAAGTAATATATATCATAAAATGGCGAAGCAGCTATTACTAAGATGGTGAAACTGGTGAAACAATTGTAACCAGACCTTTTTGCAATATTTTCCATTATGCCCGTAATGTCCACAGTAAAAGCATGGACGTTTCTTCTTCTCAAAAGGACTACAACCTGCTGCTACATGGTTTTCTTCACCACATATCTGGCATGTTTCCCATATGCTACCTTTGAAGTTAAAA
Source organism: Datura stramonium (assembly GCA_018107945.1). Lineage (NCBI taxonomy): Eukaryota > Viridiplantae > Streptophyta > Magnoliopsida > Solanales > Solanaceae > Datura > Datura stramonium. The sequence continues at coordinate 57,595 of JACEIK010000970.1, read as the reverse complement.
TATCTTGGGGCCCGCTACAAAAATTGGTAATGTTAAGCTATCACAGTTGTTGAAAGAAACTATTTAAACATGAGATCTGAATTTTAAGTACACTCACAAGAAGTCTCTGCAACACCACACTTCCCTTTTGTTCAAATAATTCAGTCTCCAACACCATCACTTGTTTCACATCTGTTTCAGAATGCACCTGCAAGGCAATTGCCAAAGGCTCGATAAAATCAAATTTATTAGGAGGAGCTTTATGCTGTCAAGTTCTTCACTTCAATGCACAAACAAAAGAAATCTTGCAAATAGAAATGGAGAAGAAAAAGAGAAAGAAAGAGAAGCTATTAACTCTCATCACATCATTAAGTTGCAAGCGGATATCAAAGATGAAATAATAGGCTAACTAAAGGGTTAGGACAATAATTGGCAGCTAAACTATGTTTCTTCCATTTCAATCCAGAACTACTATTAAATTTACAAAAAGGTGCAAATAAATAAAAATATGAGGCTGAATATCTTTCAATTTCTGTACCTGACTGTAAAAATTAGCAGCAACGTGAATTTATGTTCCATCAACTCGGCTATGGGTACACATTTAAGTATATTACAAAAACTCCACATGAACCCACACCAATGCCACACTCTCTCGGCATGGGTACATCAAGGCAAATGAAGGATCTATATAACCAGTATTGTCAATGGCGCGCTTAAGCCCTGAAACGAGGCTCAAAACGTGTTAAGCACTTCTCCTCGCTTAACGTGCGCTTCAGTGTCATCATCAAGGTTCTACGGCATACTTTTCCTTACCAATGTGCCTCTTCTGAAGAAGCAACAGTAAACAATTGATATTTCACTTTATCATTTTTTTTTCCAATTTCTTTGCTCATATATTTTTCATTCATGCTTATAATTATTAGTCTAGGACTAAACATATATATATATATTTGAATTTTTTCTCCCATATTTTTGAATTTTTTCTCCCTATGCACCTTTTTTCATTAAAGCCCATATTTTATTTGTGCTTAAAGCACCAACGGACCTTAGAGCTTTTTTGCGCTTTTTGCTTTTGATAACACTGTACATAACATAAGCATGAACACCATTATAAGTTTGGCATAAGGGAAAAGTAGAAAATTGAATAAATTTCCTACTATTAAGTGTCCTACATTAGTGGATGAAATGGGTTATTGTCTTTTTATATGGTCTTAGGCAATCCTTGCCCTTGAGCTAAGATATTAGGGTTGAGTTAACCTCAAGGTCTATTATTTTATGATTTTTGTTGATGACATAGTCATAATGATGAGGACGGAATTGCCAAGTTGGAAGATCACCCCTTCAGCACTTTCTGACCAAGAACCTTGGCTAGTTGAGGTATTTCTTAGGTATTGAAGGTGTTTAATCCAATTCAAGCATCGTCATTTCACAAAGAAAGTATGCTCTGGAGGATATGCTTAAGGAGACCGGGATGACAAATTGTAAGCCTATTGATACTCCGAAATATCCAAATGTTAAGCCTCTACTAGGTTAGAGGAGCCTCTTAGTGATCCTAGAAGATATAAAAGGCTACTCGGCAAGTTAAACTATCTCACAATGACTCAATTTGATATCGCTTTCCCAGTAAGTGTTGTAAATCAATTTCTAGATTCTCCTTCTAAGTCATTGGAATGTGGTAATTCGTATCCTCCAATATATAAAATCTGCTCTAGGGAAAACTACTTTGTGAAGATCAGGGACATGAGCAGATTGTTGGACATACAGATGCAGATTGAACAGAGTCAACTCAGACGATGTACTTTTAGATTCTGTAAAATAGTTGAGGGAAACTTACTTTCTTGAAAAAGTAAGAAACAAAACGTAATTTCAAGTTCAAGTGCAAATGCAAAATATCAAGCTATGGCAATAGCAACTTGTGAACCCATATGGATCAAGCAATCATTAAAAGATAAATTTGGAGAGACTAGTCAAACGGAACTTGTGCATGATAATCAAGGTGCGCTTCTCATAACATTAAATCTAGTGTTTCATGAGAGATTAGTCATTTCATCTAAGAAACAAAACTCTCGGGGATATCGTCATAAAGTGTGTGAAGTCAAATGATAAACTTGCAGATTAATTCACCAAGTCTCTTGCCAATCCCCTAAACAATTACATATGTAACACGCATGGCACATACAATTTGTATCCACCAGCTTGTGGGAGAGTATTATGAATATTGTGACATTATTGTAAATATTTTCTACAATCAGTATGAATCAATTCGGAAGATTCTTTCTTGTAACCTTAATTTTCTTTCTCATCTTACAATAGGTGTACTTCATTATTTAAGCACCCAAAAGGCTTGAGGAATAATCAATCTAAGCTTTCTCTCAATATTCTTTCCCACATGATATTAAAGACATACCATTCTTATGCTTGGTTTACCCAATGTTGGACCTCTATGTTATGTTATCTATGCTCCAGATGTCCCATCGTGGGCATGTAACCGAATATTAGGTCTCATGTTATGTTCTCCACGCTCCAAATGTCTAGTCTTCAGCGTGCATCTCAAATTGGTGGAGGAAATGAGTTGTTGTTTCCTCATATAGTTTTGAGCAATCCTCATCTCTTGAGATAGATTTTTGGAGTTGACTTACAACCAAAGACGATCGAGGAAGAAGAGACATCGCAAAATGTCAAAAAAGAAGCGAAAATTGGCGAAATATACAAGCCTTTCGCGCCACCCCTTGCATAGTAAAGGGTGGATCAAGCCACCAGCAGTTGGTACCAAGAGGGTGGTGCAAGGGTGGCGCAAGCCCCCGGGTTACCTGATCCATTTTGGATTTGAATTTTAAAAGTCCAAGGTCCATTTCTTATCCCCAAAATCCTCATCTTTGTTCTTTTTTTGAAATATTGGTTGTTTGGTCAAAAGTTCAAGTGGATCCCCAAAGCTCCCATCTCTACAGGCATTTCTTCAACTTCACTGTTGGACAACCAGATTTCACTGTCTGTTAAAGACTCCACTACAACATCATCACTTAGTGCTCATGATTATAACCTTTCTCTCACCATTGCCTAGAGAGAACTGTTGACAAAGAACTTATTAATATACCATGAGCAGATTCAGATTCAAAAACTAACCACATAACCAGTAATTATGTTTACTAATTAATTTATGAAAGGAACAACTTATTATTTGCATCTATTTCAGCTCTGAACTATTGTAAAAAGAAACAAAAGTATGCAATTAAACACAAATTCAAAACTGGATCTCCTTTTATCATCTCTACTTAAAATCTACTATTTAATGACAATCAATTTAGCGAAGTGGCAGGGGGAAAGAGTGTACACACTGAGAAGTAGAACTAATGACTTACAACAATCTCTCGCTCTTCACTCCTCTTTTTGTCCGCCATTGGTGGTTCCAACTGAGTATTAAGTTGAGCTGCAGAGAACTCCATATCTGCAGACAAATCTTCAACACCTTCAGGGGAGCATGAACATTGTTTAGTGACTGTTGAAGCCATTACATCATCAATAATTTCAGCTCCATCTTTTTGTTGATTATCCCTTTCCACCACTAGCCTAAGAGAATTAAGGACACTTTTTCTTCAGATACCAAGAGGAGGTTCATATTCAAAAAGAACCAACAATTATGCCTCTGACTTAGTTTATTAAAGAGCCTGTGAAAG